>CM021101.1:521471358-521721008 GCA_007115665.2 Sequoiadendron giganteum
TTCTCTATATCTCCCCTATCCCTATCTACCTCTTCCTCCCTTCCTCCATCTCCCACTCTCTTTGGCTCTGTCTTTCCCTCACTAATTTCTATCCCACCTCTCTCTCCCTCCCTATCTCTATCTCACTTATCCCTCACTACCTCCCTCTGTTCCTTTACCCTCCTCTTTCTCTCTTTCTCTATCCTTCCCTCTCTATTTATTTTCCCTCCTCTCTCCCTCTCTCTTTCTCTATCCTTCCCTCTCTACTTCTTTTCCCTCCTCTCTCTCTCTCTCTCTCTCTCTCTCTCTCTCTCTCTCTCTCTCCCCTTCCATCTCTACTTCTTTACCCTCCTCTCCAATTCATTCCATAAACAACACTTCCTATACAACTTTAGTTTTTCATTATTCTATTTGTCGATTGTTTGGATTTTATAATGTAGAACAAATTTAATTTTTATTAAAAATTTATTATATTATTTTATTTAAAGAATCTTTTTTATTTTATTTTATTTATTATATAAATTATTTTATTTTATTTTATTTTATTTATTATATATATTACTATTTTTTAATTTATTACATAAATTATTATTTATTTTATTTATTATATAAATTATTAATTTTCTAAAACAATTTTCTTCACATTTTCTTAATAGAAAAATATATCTTCTACATTTATGTAAAAACGAGGAAACCCAACACTTCAATATTTGTTCTCCACAAAAAAAAAAGAATAGTCTTCTCTAATTTTCTACGGAAAATCTGATGAATAGAAAATTTTAGATCTTCAATTTTGTTTATTACGCCGAAGGTGTCCCCACACTCAATATTTGTGAACCCTTTTAAAGTTTGACGGTGCAGATTCGTGAAGACCTAATCACCTGCAATGCAATCGATCCCAGCGGCTCATCTATTTCCTGCCTTTTTTCCCCGGTCCTCCATAGCTTTCGTCACTGGTCATCACAACAGTTATTGAAGGTGGAACAATTAATGCAGACGGTGGTGGTAAAATATCTGCAGTTATTGAGAAAAAATATCCGTAGCCTTAACAGCAAGACACAATTAGGTCAGTCGAATGGGCCATTAATAGAATGCTGGAAACCTAAATTCTATTTCACACAGAAAAATCATATCATATTTTTCATTATCTTGTTTATTTTCTCACTGCCATTGTTGATAGCAAGAACGTTTTTCCGCCTCTTCCTACTCATGGTGCATGGAGTGTTGGATTTGCCTTGAAGTTGACTTGATCTCTGCCGGGATACTCCAAATTTCTATATGCCCCCACTGGTTTTTGATTTGCTTTGCAGGTGAGTTTATCTTTGCAGATTCCCTTAATTTTCAAAGATGCCCACTTTCATTAGGTAGAGAGTAAAAGAGGCATCATGCACCACCTCCCTAGTCGTAAAATGCTTCTCCTGGTGGAGCAGCCCCTCCTCCACACCACCATTATTTACTCCCATGCCTTCCTCCATAATTCACTTTCCACTCCCCTGTTCTGCTTTTTACTTGAGTATTTATAGCATTTTATATAATCTCAATCATGCAAGGGTTTTCTTTAAGGGCTATATACAAGAGCGTAGGAGTCCATTCCCCAAGGTTCCAGTATTCACAAACTTCTAATATACTCTCATAAACAACATTCACAAACTTCTCCAGTGGTGAAAGCCCATTAACCATTTCAAATCACTCTATTATTTATCCAGTTTTAAGTAAATAATTAACCTAAATAATTAGGAAAGAATTCTTATATTCCTTCCCAAAAATGAATCCTTTTAACATGAATTTTGTAGACCTAACAACAAATACATTTAAATTTTAATCTGGTTGAAATAAAGATGCAGACTATACACCAACTGCATAGAGGAGTAAGAGTTCAATCACAAAGACGTGGGCTGTAAATCTTGCATTGTAATTCTAAACAGCCATCACATATGATTATACAACAAAAAAAAATTACCTGGGTATTCGCGCTACAGGAAAACCCATTCATGTATTGAAAGAATTACATTACTTTATGGCAGAACATTGTAAATTACATGTAATAGATATAAAGGGATAGATAGTACAAGAACAAGGAAGTTCCTGCTATTATTGAGCTTGTTAATGGTCAAAATCGAATCTTGAAGAGAGGGAGCACAGCCCATGAGACCATATGCTTATATTGCCTATGGCCCATGGCTATGCGCTCTCTCTTCAGGAACCCATCTCTCCAACTATTCCCCAACACCCTACAACAACACATTATTCTGCAACTTATCATCACCATAGAACAAAATGAGGCTTATATAGTTATGTTTCTATACACAAAGTATAACTAGGAAACCATTTATTTTGATCTATTCACATAAAAACAGAAAATATGGAAAGAGTTTTAAAGAGTGAACTTGTTCTGGTTAATGTAGCAGTTGTGGTTTCTATTGAAAATACCAACAAATTTATGACAGAAATGAGTTTATCAATAGTTTATTTTTTAACATGGTTTTCTGTTCCATTTTAATGGCTTATTTCTTGATATAATTTGCTTAGACAAATTCTAAATTGTTATTGATTGTTGTGATTAACTAGATCGAATTTTGTATTTCATTTTATATCTAACCAGTCCTCCAAGCTCCATAGAAATATATTTTTGTAACAGTAACAAGAAAAGAGAATTGTGCTAATCCAGTGTTCCTCATTTGAATGTAAGAAAACCACTATGCTGCAATCTTCAAATTAATAATAGCATTTTCAGGCTGCACTGAACTCAATTTGACTACAACAAATGTGCGGCAATATATCAAATAAAATTATTTGTCTATTAATTTTTCAGGCTGCATTATTTTTATTTCTTGTTTTGTACCAAAACTTACCAACATAACCTTTTTGATTGAATGGTAATGGTCATACACAATTTAAATGAGGACTGTATATTAGGACTGTATATAGTTTCTATTCAAAACTCACAAACTACTGAATGTAATCCGAAACATAAAAATAATATACACAATAAATCAAAAAACATTCTTAATATTATAATCTATTATACTTAAAAATCTTTATATTGTTAATTTATATCTCTCAATAAGAAAACCACTATGCTGCAATCTTCAAATTAATAACAGCATTTTCAGGCTGCATTCAACTCAATTTGACTACAACAAATGTGTGGCAATATATCAAATAGAATTATCTTCCTATAAAACTTTTTTCCTAAAGCCATGATTCTAACATTATGTTTCTTGTTTTGTACCAAAACTTACCAACATAACCTTTTTGATTGAATGGTAATGGCCATACACAATTTAAATGAGGACTGTATATGAGGACTGTAAATTACATGTAATAGATATAAAGGGATACACAGTACCAGAACACGGAAGTTCCTGCTATTATTGAGCTTGTTAATGGTCAAAATCGAATCTTGAAGAGAGGGAGCATAGCCCATGAGACCATATGCTTATATTGCCTATGGCCCATGGCTATGCTCTCTCTCTTCAGGAACCCATCTCTCCAACTATTCCCCAACACCCTACAACAACACATTATTCTGCAACTTATCATCACCATAGAACAAAATGAGGCTTATATAGTTATGTTTCTATACACAAAGTAAAACTAGGAAACCATTTATTTTGATCTATTCACATAACAATAGAAAATATGGAAAGAGTTTTAAAGAGTGAACTTGTTCTGGTTAATGTAGCAGTTGTGGTTTCTATTGAAAATACCAACAAATTTATGACAGAAATGAGTTTATCGATAGTTTATTTTTTAACATGGTTTTCTGTTCCATTTTAATGGCTTATTTCTTGATATAATTTGCTTAGATAGATTCTAAATTGTTATTGATTGTTGTGATTAACTAGATCGAATTTTGTAATTCATTTTATATCAACCAGTCCTCCAAGCTCCATAGAAATATATTCCTGTAATAGTAACAAGAAAGGAGAGCTGTGCTAATCCAGTGTTCCTCATTTTCTAATCTTCCTCCCTTATTTTCGCTTCTTTTTGAGATTTGTTTGCTATCTATTTATTCATTATTTTCTTTTTGATGATGGGAGTTTTGAGGCAGTTAAGATACCTGGGAACTCCACCTAATAGTCAACAATCTTGGCAAACCTTTATGTGATCCATGCCTGACATATGAAAGAGAGTATTAAAGCATAAAAGAAGGCACACTTTATAGGTGGCCAAACAACATGTTTCCTCTGCCTACAGCTCAAAAAAGTGGCAACAAGTTTAGAGATTTCTACCCATAATTTTGATCAGAAAATGGCTCACTTTCTAGTGGGGTTTTCCTTAGGAAAACCAGATATAATTCTTGGCAAATGATGTAAGTGATCAGTGCCTAGCATAATAATGAAAACTTAGAAGAGAACAAATGGAAGGGCACTTTTCTTATGTCAGAACCATTTAAAAATTCTGCCAAGCAATCAAGAAAAGCAACAAAGAACTTAATAAATTCCATCAAGAGAAAATAAACCAAATAAAGGTGCACATTGGTGTAGGTTTTTCCATTATGAATCTCTTCCATGATGTAAAAAGTGGCAATTAGATGGGAGGCATGTAGCAAGGTGGATTCTGCAATCTAAAAACTTTGATGATGCATTTAAAGATAACCATAATGGAAAGATAGATTAAGCCATAATTAAGGCACACATATGTAAAATTTAAACCAACCAAAAGTTCCTCCAGTGCACTTTCTCTACAACTTTGCCACTCACTTTCTCTGCTAGCATTTGCAAAGGCAAGTTTAAGGTAGGTCTCAGTCAAATTCTGATAACATTCTTGTATTTAATGGCTGATATCAGCCAGCAAACACCTATTGTATCCCTTTTGTCATGCATGTTTGATAGTTATATCATCAAAGAGAGTGTTTGGGTCTGTTTTGACAGGGGTTTAGCACCTCTGATCAGTTAAAGTTGGTACAACAACAACTTGACTACATATGATAAGTTATCGGATAACAATGAGCTACATTTTCAGATTAAATGCTGAAAATGTTGCCTTGTGGCCAAGTACCAAACGGATCTGATTTTCAATGTGGCCATAAAGAGGTCCGAGTTGTTTATAATAACTAACTTTTGTATTTGTTGCCTTTCAATGTATGGAGTTTTGATAGATGTCATGTTTGTTTGCAGGGCATTTTTGGGGATAACAAACTCTATGTGTTAACCAACGCGATATGTGTGAACAAACGCTATGTGTGTTAACTAAGGCCAAATGTGTTAACAAATACATATGTGTTAACTAACGTTATATGTGTTAACAAACACATGTGTTAGCTAACGTTATATGTGTTAACAAATGCTATATGTGTGTTGTCTTTTTCAAATTTTTTTATTACATACAAGTTAATGGATTTTTCTTACCCCACTGTGTCACAAGTAATACTCCTAAGCCTATATTCATATGTGATTTAGAGGCACTAGGAAAACACATCCACACAACCACCGCAGGTTTAAATGGCATCTTAGCGATAAATTTTAGGGTCTTCCCCAAGATAGCAACCATGGGCAAGAAGCTCAGCCATGTATAGTCACATATTTTCAGAGCATCCTTGAAAAATCTATTTTGTGCATATTCAATAAACATTGCATTCCATGAGACCACATTCTTTGAGGCATTCCATGAGCTTGATCTAGAATGGAATGGGATTTTTTTCTCCCTTCTAGCATTTACATGATTTTTGTAAAGTTCTTAATGGTGGTTTTATTGAGAATCTTTTTATTTCATTTTGGTGTTTCTTCATTTTCATCTCTCATTTGCATTTTGAAATTTTATAGAGGTTATTTCTTTCCTTTCTTTTTGATTCATATTTCAAAAAGTATACCTACTGGCAATGAAATACATGTTTATCTTTAATGCTTTCTCAGTTTTGGAGAAATTTATATTTCTTTCTGATTCATATTACAAACATTCAGTGACCAAATAGCAATGAAATACATGTTTATCTTTAATGCTTTCTTGGTTTTGGAGAAATTTATACCTACTTACCTTTTTACCAATTAAAAAAGAGGATTTGTAACTTACCGATCTCAACCACTTTTTCCAAGTTATAACAAACAAATTTAACACAAAAAAATGACTAATGATAGTTTTTCTTCTTATGTTAGAAAATAGTTTTGCATGATTTTTCATCCAATTTGTTGTAAATAATGATGAGATTTAAAGGAGATTACTGTTTATTCTGAGAAAAAAAATGTTATATTCTTTTTGTTTTAAATTTTCATAGTTAATGAAAAGTATGTTTGTTGCATATTAATAGTGCATTGTATTCTTTTTTTGGTATTTGGCAATTCGAAATAACACCACACATATTGTGTTGCATCTTGTGGTAAGTCACTTGCTGCATCTTCACTGTGAAATGAATTTTTTTGTTTATTTGGTGGTTTAAATTTATTTCTTTTGTATCGACAAAAGCTCTTAATTATGATATACTTAGATCTAATTTTTGTTTATTGTTTATAGATTGAAACAATAGTTCTTAGGAGATTGGTTTTGGTTTGCCTCAGTTTCAAGCGCCATCTGGTCACTTTATCTCTTCAACATCATTGCTTGCAGTACACAGCTTTTGCAAAATCTTCCGGTCAGTCACTTCCTGATTTTTTTTTTTATGTTACATATTTTTGGTTGTTTTCATATGTGATATTATTGTAAAACATACTATTAGATCGCTATTTGCTTCTTCATGTACAAATTTTCAGAACTTGTGCAATCAATTTTATGTTTTGGACAAGAAACTGCAACAAATTTTATCTATAATTTTTATTCTGTAGAAGAGCTTCAATATTACAAATAATTTTGTTTACCATGCAAATATATAATTTGTTTTCAATTTTCATTCTTTAAAATTAAACTTCAGTAATTACTTAAATGCTCATTTCCATATCAAATTTGTAGGTTCTTGTAAATCTTAAGATCTAACCACATAATACTTTGATAAAGATTATTCTCAAATACAACACTCCAAGAAAGTCTTATACTATATACCTTGCATAAAATTTAACCCATTTACAAACCATTCATTTCATACACATGTAGATATACTATGCAAGTATATATTATCAAGGATTTGGTTCCCTTCTTTACCTAACACAATCATACAATTAAGAAGCACCTTTATTTTACCTGACACTCACAACTTCCCTGCAGGCACAAAACTTCAACTAGCTTTCACCTTCTCAATGGCAACTCTAACTCCAAATGTCATTGAAGAAATTCTTGTAGGCATGTTGGATCTTCACCCTTCATTGCAGGTCACATCCATAAATGCTATACAACAAGGCCATTCAACATATGTTAAATACCGGGTTGAACTCTCTGATGGTATCCATACCCATCCAACTTTGCTTCCCAGCCAGTTCAACAATCTTGTTGTTGAAGAAGCAATGGCAATTGGGTCTATTGTTCACCTTACAGAATATACATCAAAGGTGTTCGAGAAATACACGTACGTCAAACCTTACTCTACTTTTGAATATTGCTCTTACTCGTTGATGTGATTTTTCTAAATCATTTACATCATTCAATTGCAGGGCTATAATTATCAATAGTCTTGAAATGGTTTCCAATAAAGCACCGCTCATTGGCACTCCAACTCCTCTTCTATAGGCAATAAGTCCTTTGCCATCTACTAGCTCCAAAATCCCATTTGGTTTACAACAAGATACAATATCTACCCAAGAACTAACCATACCCGCTTCTGAAATACTTCCCATCAAATCTTTGACCCCATACTATAAGCGTTGGTCCATTGAGGGTAGAGCATTAACAAAGAGTCCAATCCATGAGTTTCACAATGCTAACCAAGAAGGAAAAGTTTTTGGTTTTGACCTCATCGACAAGGAAGGCACTAAAATACATGTCACATGCTTCAATGAACTTGTTGATGAGTTCTACAATGTTGTGCAGTCTAATAGTCTATACATTATTTCTAATGGTCGCATACAAGTTGCTAATAAAAAATATAGTAGCTCGTCAAACCCATTTGAAATTTTCCTACACAAATCATCAACAATTACTCCTTCACCATGTGTAGACTCTACAATCCCCATGCATAGCTTGAATATCAAGAGCATAGATTCTCTACTATCACTGCCTATTAATTCCATTGTTGATTTTCTTGGCATACTTTTATCTATCTCCCCTACATCAACCATCCGTAAGAGAGATGGGACTAAAACAGTAAAGTGTATTGCAATAATCACAGACATGTCATGCTTTTCCATTGATGTTACACTTTGGGGTCATCATTGTGAACTTGAAGGTAAAGAATTATCTACTTTTCCTCTTCTACCGACTCCTCCAATTATCTTGATCAAATCTGGACGTATAACCTCTTGGCGTGGAAAAGCTCTTCATACTATATTTTCAACTACAATTGTCATAAATCCTAAACTGTTAGAAGCCTCAACATTGCATGACTGGTATGCCACTGTAGGGAATGAAACACCCTTCCTTTCACTCTCAATAGATCATATTTCTTCCAACAAGTTTGCAAATCCAGTTGAGATTGCATCAATCAATAGTACGAATTATCCTATAAAAACAAATGTTTGCGTAAAAGCAAAGATATCAAAAGTACACTTGGAAAACTTTTATTACCTCTCTTGTCCTCTTCTAGTGGGAAATAAGAAATGTAAGAAGAAGGTTGTACAAAAGAGCCCTAATAGCTTTCATTGCCAAAAGTGTTCTATTGATGTCCCTCGATGTGATTTTAGCTACATGGTCAAAATGGATTTGGAAGATGGCACAGGCATTCTTGTTAAAGTCACTGCATTCGAAGGACCCGCAAACAGCTTGTTTGGTGTATCTGCTGAAAGTTTTCAACTACTTCTAGCTGAACCTGATGCTGCTCAACACGTGCTAGATCAAGTTCTTGGGTGCCAATTTTCCTTTGAAGTGGCCATCACAATGAATTCCTTTTCAAGGAAAGAAATACAAAGCTTTGTAATTACAACAATAAAACTTGTCTAATGTTTGCATGTAGCTCTTACTTTCCATAAAACTGTATAGTCTTCACTTATGTTGTACAGATTTTGCTGTTGTTAATACCACCATTTGTAACCGTGTGTTCGTACAATTAGAAATGAATTTAATACAAAGTCTTTTTTGATAGGAAAATGTTATGTTCTGCACATGTTTCACAATACAATTTCTTGCTTTTACAAGCTATATATTGCAATTAATATTTGGTCAATACAAAGGACAATTACTTCAACCATTATTCTCGCTAATTTTAAATGTGTTCTTTAATCATTTTCATTAACTACTGCAAAATTATATTGCATTGTTATGTTCCTTAGCAACCACTACCATGGAAAACCAAGTTGAAAGTATGGAAGCACAACGATCTCATCGTAATCATCTAAAACGATTATGGTACCAGGCAAATAAGGATTCTATTAATAGACAAAGAAGAGAAAACCATCAAAGTAACCTTGCAAGCTCCTCCACAACCCCACCTTCTCTTTCCAATAACTCTCCCCCATTGCAACCACTAACACCTCAAATACAGTCTACATTTCACCCCAGCTCACCCTCCCAAAATCTCCATTCTCCACTATTTCTTGCAGACTATTACATCGCTAGAAATTTGTTCCGCTCAAAGTTGGACAGCCTATCAAACCTATCAACATGCCAGGTATGCATGGAACGATATCCAGGAATAAAAACTAGGCTATTAAATGGTAGTAGTGCTTGTTCAAGATGCATTTCAGAAAAAAATGGCAATCGCTTCTCCAAGTGGAACAACATGGACCTTGGAGAGCAACCTACTTGTTTACAACGCCTATCTCAAATCGAGGAGATGCTTATATCAAGAGTTATCCCTGTCCTCCAAGTTACTTATGCAAGAGGTGGACAACTAAAATATAGTGGTCACACTATTTGTTTTCCTCAGGATATTATAGTAATTGCAAATTACTTGCCACGCCATATACATGACTTGGATATACTCATAGTTAATAACAAAAATGTTGATTCCCAACAGTACAATTTTTATGTTTGCAGAGCACATGTTCACGAGGCTTTGCAATATAAGATCTGTTATGACCTTTACTAAAAATATGTCCATTTAGATGAGACCTCTCTCTTATGCTTGCCTATTGCCTCCATTGACATCTCTGACCTTCTAAATTCAACAACCTCAACTTCAGAACCCCCTGATGTTAGCTTCATGGAGATAGATAATACAACCGAAGAGCATTTGCAAGAGAATTTGCAAGCAACAACATCATTTGTTACAAACATGCCCCCTGCACGTACAGAAGTACAAGAATTGCGAGCCTTTTTGCTGTTGGGGGAAGGACGCCTTACTCCTACTATTGATTGGCTGCCAGTTTCTCTTACGCCCCTCAATGAATACACCACTGAAGGATTATTTGTTATGGCATTCCCCACATTGTTTCCAAAGGGAAAAGCAACATTCGATCAACAAAGTATGAAAGAGGTCAAGCTACATGAATATGCTCTCCATCTTCTTCGATACCATGATAACCATTTCGGCCAACACCCACGATTTAGATACTTCATCCTTAATATTCTTATGCGTCATCGTAGCCAGGCCACAAATTTTGTATTTGTTCAAAAACAGTTTGAAAGTAGACTTCCAACGACAATATCTGCCTTGCGCGAAAGACTAAAGGACCTCCCCGATGAACATCTTGCAGACCAAGTGATGTGGTTCAGCTCAAAAATTCGTGGTACATGCCCCTTCTGGACTCTTCACAGGGGCGAGCTATCTGACATGGTTATTCAAATTGGTTGCCCTACTCTATTCTTCACCCTTAGTGCAACAGATACTAAATGGCCAGACTTACACAATGCCATGCCATATACTGCACCAATAAATCCTACTGCTGCAGCTCGTTGGAGGATCCACAATATAGTTCAAAACCCACAACTCAGTGCACTTTACATGCATCACCGATTTACTGCATTTCGTGAGGATGTATTGGAGAAGATTCTTTGTACAAATGACTATTGGTACAGGTAATTACACTCCACACAATTTTTTTAACTTCTTTCATACATCATTTGCTTTATAACATATATTGTGTCCAGGTATGAATGGCAACACCATGGCTCTGCACATGTCCATGGTTTCCTTTGGCTCAAAGATGCACCCAATTTTTCTAAACTACAATGGAATAATCTTGCATCAGTACAAAATGCAATCGACTACATTGACAAATATGTCTCTGCTTGGAACCCGCAACCCCCCCAAATCTCTAATGCAACAATTCCTAGGTCCACCTTAAACAACCCATGCTTAATGGACACAAGAATGATTATGTTGTCCACCCCTTCACTTGACTACAATGAATTGCTCAATTGCATTCAACGCCATACACATTGTACCTTGCAAACATGCTTGCGGCGAAAAGGAGGTACAGTTGAATGCCGCTACAAAGCACACCCCTACTCATAATGATGATCGAGTGAATCTTCACAACCCCACAATCCTCTTTATCTGGAGCACAAATGTAGATTGCCAGCCTGTTCTCTCAATAGATGCAGTGCTCAAATATATCGCAAAATATGCAGTTAAAGCAGAAACTAAATCTGAAACATATCATGCAATGCTTTCTCGTATTTCAACAACTTTTGATCCTGAGAAGCCAGCACTAATAGCTTTTAGAAAAATGCTTGTTGACAACATTGTCAATCGTGATATTAGTGCTCAAGAAAGTTGCCACCTTTTACTGAAACTACCACTCTGCTTGTGTAGTCGATCATTTGTTTCTTTAAATGTGAACCAAAAAAAATATCAATGCATTCCACTATCAACCAAATGTACCTCAACACCCACAAACTACATTGATGCATACATGTCTCGTCCTATTAGTCTACAAGCATTGCCATTGATTGAAGTGACTCAAAAATGGAGCTTCAAAACATCCTGTAAAGCAAACCAATGGAAAGAGCGTTCCTCTAAAGAAATTGTTCGAGTCTCCCCTCGCTTCACAAGCATTCCCCCAAAGGACGACCCATGTTTCCATGACTTTTGTTGGAGTGAACTAGTTCTCTACAAACCTTTTCGTAACATTGCAACTGAACTTGGTTCATCACCAGCTGAAATTATGGTACAGTGGGAGCAAATGGCATTCACTTACCATCCATGGCATGTTTGACACAATCCACTAGTCACACCCTCCAATTCAGAACCTATGTCTCCTTCACATGATGCAGAACCCCCACATCAATGCTACCAATCTGAATGGCAAGTCTTGTCAAGTGTTCACCCAAGCTATCCACTCCAATTAGATGCACTTGACATGCTAGGCAATTGTGAATTAGACCTTAACCATGACTGGAATACTCATTCCATAAATCCAATAGAACTCTCTATAGCATCTAACTTCATAGACTCCAACCACACTAGATTTCAAGTCCCCGTTCAGCCCTATGTAAATAGCCAACATGACCTTTCATTTGAACAAAAAAAAGCCCTAGATTTAGTGTTGTCACACCTATACTCCACTACTTACCAACCACCACTCAAAATAATAGTTCAAGGAACTATAGGAACTGGAAAGTCACACCTAATAAAAGAAATTAGGTCTGCACTAAATTTTTCTGCTCCACACGGGAAAACATCGTTACTACTTCTCGCACCAATAGGTGTTGCAGCATTCAACATTGGAGCATCGACAATTCATTCTGCCTTGCGAATTCCCATCAAAGAAATGGCTCCCTTGCAGGGGAAAACACTAGCAAGCTCCCAAGAGAGAATGCACTTTGTTCGCTACATTTTAATAGATGAAATGAGCTTCATCGGTCCAAAGCTCCTTGAACACATCGACTCTCGCTTACGAGAAGCTTTCCCAGGAAACAACCACTGCCCTTTTGGAGGCCACTCAATCTTGCTCTTTGGAGACCTCGGCCAACTACCACTGGTCAAAGACATTCCTATGTACTCTTCTAGTTCCTATGGGGGAACACTATGGCGGAGCTTCCAAACTATTTTTACACTTAACAAAATATTCCGCCAAGCCGGACAAGATCCCACTCAACTTAAATTTCGTGATCTATTATGTAATTTAAGAAAGGCTAAACCTACTATTGCAGATTGGCAACTGCTCATGTCAAGGTCAAGCTCAATGCTAACATCTACAGAACAAACTGGTTTCTTATCATCCGTACATCTTTATGCAACCAATGAAAAGGTTTCACTCCATAATAAGCATATGTTGTTGTCTCTAGCACATCCCATTGCCATTGCCACTGTAGAACAAATAGGGAGCTCTTTCAACTCAAATCCAGATGATGACCAACTCCAAACTAAGATTCTACTTTGTGTCGACCAAAAGGTTATGCTATCTTCAAAGTTGTGGACTGATACAGGCCTTGTTAATGGAGCACTTGGCATAGTGAAACAAATAGTCTATAGGGACAATGAAAAACCACCCCAACTCCCCTTGTTTGTTGTTGTTCGATTCAAGAATTATATTGGGCCTGCCTGGAATACAAACAATCCCAAAGATGTCCCTATCACCCCAATTAGTCGTGGTGGTCGATGCCCACTTAAAATCGCTTGGGCCTTAACCATCCACAAATCACAAGGGCTTACACTTCATATGGCCACCATTGACATTGGCAACATTGACTGTCAAGGCTTGACATTCACAGCAATTTCTAGAGTGACATAACTTTCCGGCCTTCGTATCCACCCTGCATTCACTTTTGAAAGATACACACGCATGCAACAAAGCCCATATGTTGCACGTAGGATCAGCGATGAAGATCGCCTATCAAAACTATCAACCTCAACCACTTTAGATGCTCAAATTCTGTTCAATTAACCAATATGTATAGGTATGTTCACTTTTAATTTAGTCTTTTCTCTTTCCATGTCTAAATTAATAATTGCAGATCAACCTATTCAACATAGACCTTATAAACACAAGCATATTTCTATTTTGCAGAGAGTTCTTCTTGGACAACAACTCAAGTGACATACATGCTATCTTTCTGGATCCTCTACACTATCATAATCACCTAGTTGAAATGCTCAAATTCATTTCACTTAAAAAAGCCTTAAAGGTATGTTTTCATAATACTTGGTCCTTTCTCTTCCAAAGCAAACATTCCTTATTGCTTACAAATCTCTTCATTTTCCAGCTTACAAATCTCCCTTGCCTATTATGATCACGATGGTAAAACAACACTTGTTTACATTTCTCTTTGCACCTACATATTGTGCTCTCATCATCTAATCTTTCCAACTTCTGTTATACATTCCTCATATCTAACTTAAAATATAGATTGTATATTGTTGTCAAACAAGTTAGGACATATGTAGACTGAATTGGGATAAATACATCTCCCTCTTAGTTTGTAAACTAATTACAATTGCTTTTGAACCATACTATAATGGTCTATTGTTGCCATGTTGTGTGCTGAAACAGTTGGAAAATTTGGGTTATGTTTTTGCACAGCTGCTTTAGGATGCTTGCTTATTGTAACCACAAACAATTTCTTTTAAATTTAAGACTACTCAGATTTAGGATTTTTCTAGACTTATGAGTGTTAAACTTAATAATTTTTTGAAAAAATCTGATTGCAAGTGTTTATGTGAGGTGATTGGTTAGCCAAGATTGCCCTAAGCTGAATAGGTACGTATTGATTCCTTGGCAACCTTAGCTATCTACCTTCCTTGTTGACGTTTCTCTATGAGCATACCAATGGTAAAAGTATCCTGCAATCAACATTACTGAAACATCAAACTTCTAAATATTTATAATTAAGTCTTTTGATACCAAACTAGAATGAAAATCCTGCATCTTGACAATTTTATGAATTTTGTAATTGCATCTTTAGTTTCAGGTTTCATGTCCTATTTATATATTCATTATGATAATCCCCTTTTTTCATTTCATTCAAATTGTCTTTGCACATTCAAGACAAAATTGTATTTTCAAGTTGATTTACTCTTCATTTTTCTTCCATTGAAATCATTTTAATACTATTTTTGTTGATGAATTAAATCTATACCATACTTTTCTCTCAAAAAATCTTATACTAGAACCTTCGTATGTGTTTAAAGGTTGATAAACTTTTTGTTATAGTTTTCCTGACAACATTATTTACTATTGAATGTATAGCACCTACTGCTGAAACTGTAAATGCAATGGTTTCCAGAGCTATTTTCATAGATTGAATAATAGAGTTTGGATCACCTTCATATGTTAAAATTATTACATTCTTCTTTACAAAGCTTATGCATTATAGAGTAAGTATTTCCTCACAATTTTGTGCCATTATACTGGTTCTTGTACTTTAAAGACCAAATATCAAAAGGCAAGGGATTGACGAGACAAAAGGAAAAGCTTATTTATTATTGAATGTATAGCAGCAGTTGCTGAAGCTGTAAATGCAATGGTTACCACAGCTATTTTCACAGACTAAACAATAGAAATCAGATCATCTTCATATGTTAATACATTCTTATTTGCAAAGCTTATGCATTATATGCTAAATATTTCCTTGCAATTTTGTGCCATTAATCTGGTTCATGTACTCTACAAAAATACCCTGTACTAATTTTATAAATTGAATTGTAATTCCAAGTAAACCCTCTATTTTGCTGAGTTGAGTTGGCGGTTTCAAGCTTTCAAAAGTGAATTTAGTACCTTTGTCTATTGAACAGTTACAGACAGCTTTCCCCATCAACATCATCTGATTCTTTAGTCAGTGAAATTGTCTAGTCATTACCTTGTCGATCTATAATTTGTTCAGAAGCATTTGTGTCTTTCCAGATATTTATTTCGTATATTGTTTTCTAATTGTTTTTTCAGACAATGTTGATCTAGGGACAGCTTGTGGGAAGTATTATCGGGTGTGTTGTCTTAGCATTACAAATCAAGGTATATATTTTTTGACATGAAAAATGGATATATGTCATCATTATTATTGCATTTTGTACTTTCTTTGGAGTGCAAAATGTTTGAGAGTTATGGATGGTATCATTGACTCTCTTTCTCAAATATAGACAAAGAAACTATATCATGCAATATAAGATATTTTCTGATTTTCATCTCCTATGGAGCTGTACAATCAACCTACCATATATGCCAGTTGTAGTTGTAAGTTTCATTCACAAAATTCCTTTTTGTTGTTAATGATTTCTTAGTAATTAAGAAAAAAAATTATGTTGTTAATGATTTTCTAGAATGGCTTAAAACTAATTTGTACAAATCTGATGAAGTTAATCTTTTATCCATCTTCTGCCCAGGTTTCAATTGCAAGTCAGTTTGGATGTTGATATCAGGCACTGACATTCCCAAGGGATGCACATTTCGGGCCTCAATAAATGTAATTTCCCTTGTTGAAATTAGAGAAGTAAAAAAGGATTCATTTACATAAATCCTATCATTACTAGTTCTGTCATGTTGGTGATTTTGCCAGAAAATAATTTTTTTGGAAAACTTTATGCAATCTACATGTTACTTCAATTCTGAGTTTTCATTGTGTTTTTCCATTACTATATTGATTCCAAATGGCAAGTGCTAAAAATTCACGTAATGATTTTTAAACTTTCAGCATACAAGAGCAAGCTAAAATCTAACAAAACAAAAAATTATCATGATACTTAAAGCATCTGATGAAGCATTATTACTACTACTGAAACGCCAAACATCTGATAAACATTATTCTAGTTTTGATCTGCCTTGCTCAACCAGTAAATTATGTTTTTGAGATTTATATATTAGCATGTTCGTAGTCTATGGCAACATTCAATTTGCAATAGTAATCACACTCTCTCCTTGAAGTTTCAATATCTTTGTCGTTATGAAACTCAACTTCTGTCTAAACTAGTATAGCATCACTCTTTGGAGGTCAATGGGTTGAGTGGATTGGATAAATTAATCACTAGTTAGAGGATGCTGGATAAATTTCTCATATGCTTTGGAGACTCTGGTCTTGGATGCTTGTCATCTATTTCATGGAGCGCTATAGTTCAACCGGAGGTAGATATGTTCTTTCTTGCCTCCTGCTAGATTACTCCTGACTGATGAACATTGATATGTTTTTGGTGTACAGGATTTTTGTTCAAATTTCACAAATATTTAAGCAAATTCTTATTGGTGTACAGGAGGGACAATCATGTATTTGTATATCTATGGATGTTCTATGACAGTTGAGCCACTTAAAAGTTAAAAGTGATGAGGGGGAGGTGTTACTTAACAAGGAATTTCTATGGATTTGCACCATAGGTATGATTTTTGCATTCATCTCAATGTTCTTTTTTTCGGACACAATCAAATTTTTGCAACCAGCTGAACCATTGAAGACCGACCAGTAAGCCAAACAGAACTCAGTCTTTCAACTCTGAGTTTTCTGAGAATTTCATCCTTATTGTACTCAGGGCAGAACACCGAGTATCAATTGTACATGGAAGATTTCTCATCTTTTCCTGCGCTCCTTGAAATGACTAGTATTCAAGTGCCCTGTTGTTGCTCTTTGTCTATAATCAGGCAAGAGCAGAATCCAAAGTTTACTATATATTCAAAATTAATTTTTTGTATATGTACTTATTGTAAATGTCTAAAATCGGGTAAGAGCAGAACAAAATGCATCACCAATTTTATTTGATCAGCAGCTACACAATTGGACATTCTAATAATTTTTGTATTTTACAAGGGATTTGTTTTACCATTTCCATTTGTTAAATGGAATTGGATTGAATTTGTGTCGTATAAAGTTTAATCTTTTGAATGGAAGATTTTTATATACGTTTCTCTTGTCTGAAAAATGAATAGAAATTGCATTTCAGATATTTGTATAATCAGTTAATAACTTAATTCAATAAAAAAATTGATGTTTATTTAAAATATTATTTAATTTTTTATTTTTTTTGTAAAAAGAGTATTTTTTGAATAGTAATTCACTTCACTATGAAACTGTAATATTGGTAGAAAATTTTCTGTGTCAAGTCCTTCCAAATGATAGGAAAATCTATTCAACAATAAAAGGACAACCATAGTATATATTTCAAAATACACTTCATTATCAGATTAGTGAGTGCATAATTGGGATGGTTTTGTCAGGAAATTGTTAATTTTCGTACCTGCCCAAGATGTTGGGGAAGGAGTAGGGAATTGGTGGTAAAAACTTTCAAGTGAGATTCATTTCAGTTTTTCTTTTAGACGACAAGAAACATCAACCTTTCTTTTTAAGTTTAAGTTGTATTCATAAAACAAATTTTAAAATATATTTTTTTAGTTTTTTTACCTTGTACGAGGTTCTCTAAAGACAATTGTATAACAATTTTTGACATAATATTGTTTGATTTGCAATAGGTTGCAACACATGCTCTTCTTGCTACGCTAACTTTTTTTATTTTATTGTCTTCTTGCAGATCACTTTAAGGGCAGTGTTGTTTTCAAAATATTTTTCCACTGCCCCAAATCTCATTACCAGAGACTTTATTTTCACAACTGTAATCTTAATGGGGAAGATGCAATATTCAATCTTTATTTTCTATTTTTTGGGTGTAGTTAAAATTTTACAGCAGGCTTCAAAACTTCTCAACTGTGTATTGTTGCACATTTTATATATATTCAAAATATCCTTTATTAATTATTTATTTAAAGATGGTTACATCGATTGTCATTTCAAACTATCCAAACATAACTCAAACAACTACTTACATATTTAACAAACAAAAAATTCATTACATTCTCTTCGGCGTACCCATTGCAGCCCAAGGTGTGATTGCTAGTTTTACTTTTATAACGCACTTCTCATGTCTCACGGTTGCCTTCGTTTATACGAAAAGTCTAAAACTGAATATTTTCTAGCCTTCATTAAAAATTTCATGTGAGTTGGATCAAAATTATTGATAGCCTTTGTTTACTGTTTACTCTTATATTTATTGCGAGTATGGCTTACAGAATCACTTCAAATCAATCATTCGGTCGTATCAAAAGTTAACTCCATTTTCTGCATTATACCTATTCATTGCGAATAGTAAAATTCTGGTGTCAGACTGCTGGAGATCTTGGTGGGCTCTCCCCATGTAAATAGCCAATCGGCTAATAAAATAACATCATAAAAGATAAAAACCATCGCTAGGAACAAAAAGTAAGCCAAAATATAAAATCAATCACTACTAATCCTATGATGAAATTTTATTCATAATTTCTAATAATCATAGTCCTCATTGTAAGAGCCAAAATGGTAATGCTTCATACTCTTCTTGAGCCATTAATCTAGAAAGGATAAGATAGCACTGTCATCAAAATTACACAACTTAGACATGCCAAGCTCTTTCAAGGAAAATTTATCAATATTACCACAATTGACAATTTCTTTTACACTACTAGATTCCATCTTCGCTTTTGCCAACCTACAAACATATAAGAAAATAACAACAAAAATGAATTCTTTGTAAAATTCAAAAACACCCCTATAAATACCCAATAAAATATGTTTATTTTTAATAGCTTCAAATACAATAAGACACATCGAATCATTTACTTATTCATACTACTTCTTTGTTTGATTTTTTCGGCTAGTCTAGGGTACCCTCCTACTTCTACTTATAACTTGGAGTGCAAGATTTTTCTCCAAAAATGATTTTTCCCACATAAACCACTCAATTATGGCATACTTTTGCATTTATTTCGTTCTAAGTCTATGCTTTTTTATTTTTTTTGGGCTTAAATACTCTTGTAGATTAGTTTAGGGGGCATATTTTCCACATTGGTTTCCAATGATAGTACATATCACATTTTCGTATTTTGCACACATGTCGTTCATTCGAAGTACACTATATATATATGTATATATAGATATATATGTATATGTATATGTATATATATACATATACATATATATATCTACACACATATATCATCTAGAAGCATCATTCCTCCCTTCTTTTCATATTGTTCTTATTATTGCAATACCTTGGGGACATTCTCAATCCTTTTTATTTTATAGACTCTTGCCCCTATTAAGGAGCTATGTTTTATATTATAAGACTTCATAGTTTGAATACCATACTTTTATCTCAATTTGACTTACCTCTACTAACCCATTTCCTTACTAATTTTTATGGCTTGATAATTTTCAATGTCACTAGAATGTTATCCCTCATATTCTGTGTAATATTAGTACTTAGTAGGACCATATCTTCCATTAACCTTCCTAATTTTAGATATGTAAATTGATCTAGGTTGTTATACAGACTCATTTTATAGAAAATAGACATGCATGTTAAGGTGAAAACATATAATCATATCTCAATAGAGTCCATTATTGCATATGCATTCTTGTGAAAGCTACATACTTTAAGATACATAATTGCTTTAGAATTCACATGAATACTAAAATGGGAGAAGAGTGTAAAGATGAAATTTGAGTACCTATGCCATTTCTCATTTCGATTTGTGTCTATTTTGAGATAATGTCTTACTACATGTAAATCTAAACAAGTATCACAAAAATGTGTAAGTTTGGCTCATTCTCATAGATTGTTTATCAATTTACACATATATACTCATATACGTTTATCCATACCCTTCTGATTTAGACATTGCCTTATACATTCATCATGTTTGTCTATTTACCACATTTAAATATAAAGCTTCTTACATTTTATTAAATATTATAAAGATCTTAATATTATTCTATACCAAACAAGAGTGTGATTGTAAGGGTTCTAAAATTGTCCCTTTCCAATTAAATATTCAAAACTCCAATTTTATGAGCTCAACCTTTGGCATGATTTGATGAAGAATTCTAAATAATTCTACTGAGTGATAAGCGCACATCAAGATATTCATTTGACATCATTTTCTATTGTCTAACTATATGTCAGCATCCATCTCATTCAGTTTCTAAAATATAATTATCAATTTAACAACTCTCAACACACATTTTATTACCATATAATATTATCCTAGGGAATTTTTTAATTTAATACTCCCGCGAGCACTGTATGATCTTGGTAGTCATCCAACACATTTAACGGAAGAGACTGCCATGGGATATTTAT
This sequence comes from Sequoiadendron giganteum, assembly GCA_007115665.2. NCBI lineage: Eukaryota > Viridiplantae > Streptophyta > Pinopsida > Cupressales > Cupressaceae > Sequoiadendron > Sequoiadendron giganteum. The sequence goes on from CM021101.1 coordinate 521,492,330, forward strand.
AAGTTTGTGCTATATTGGATCCCCATTATTGAAAAGGCAGTCGTTGTAGCTCAAACGCCTGAATAGTTTTGGATGTATCTCTAATTCAGAGCTGAACCATCCGCAGGTGAGGTGGATTTGTGCTATTGAGCACCCTCCTACGCACGCATTGACAATATGTACAGACCATGTGGGAGTTCCGTTTGGCAGGGGGCTGCCGGGGCCCTGAGTCACTGCTATTTCCTGTTTATTGCACGCTTGCCCTGTACATACTCTCACATAAACAAAAATAGTTGATTTCTGATACTGTTATCTTACAAAAAACTATTTCCTCTTACTATATAAACCTAAAAACAAAAACATAATATGAGTCAATGAAAATTGACTTGAAACCAGACTGAAATGTCAATGCATAATTGCATTGACTACAAAAGTAGCACGCAATGCAAAATATCAATTTTTTGTTAGCAATTAATGATTATCTCATATGACTTGGATTTCACGAGGGGATTGAAAATTGCACGCAATATTAATGCCTCAAAAAATCCTAAGAAAAAAACCACTTATATGACCATAGATTACATATATCTTTTTAATTATTAAGAGAATTAAATAAACAAAAATAAAATACCTTATCTATAACATTCAATTTGACTCATAAAGTGAGTACAAGGAGAGAATCCTCAATCAATAATAAAGAAAAAAAGAAAAATGTTAAATAAAATAATATTACTTCATTTCTCTTTATTATGATTAAAATATATGAGAAAATATATGAGAATAGGAGTATAACAAATAAAATTAAGGGAACCTTTTAGATAATATATTATAAAATTTATTTCTTCTAAAAATAAAGCATCCAAATTAGATCTGTATTTACTAGCAATTGTACCTTGGTGTGCAATGGGTACACCAAAGTAGTGTGGAAGGTCAATCAAGGAATTTTTTGGTCTATTTTTTATAGACATTTGTGTAGTATACATGAGATCAATTGGTAGGTCATTTAAAAAATGATGTTGTTTGTACCAAAAAGGTTCTCAATGGAGAAGTGATAGCTTCAAACCAACTATGCATCTTCTTAGAGGTATATGAACACAACTAAAACATAAAATATGAATTAGGAAGATAATAAGACTCCATTAACAATTGGCTGATGTTATGTTTGAAAGATGGAGAGAGGGTGAGAGAGGGAGATATGGGGATAGAAAGAGGGAGAGAGAGAGCTGTAAGGAGATAGAGATAGAGAGAAAGTTAGAGATGGAGATGGAGATGGAAATAGAGGAGAGGGATATGGAGATAAGGATGGGAAAAGGTAAAGAGAGAGGAAAAATGGATATATGGATATGGAAGAGATAAATATATAGAGAAGCGGAGAGAGGGAGAGGTAGAAATATAAATATAGAGATAGGAAGTGATATAGAGAGGGGTAGAGAGAGGGAAAGATATAGGGGTATAGAGTGATGGATAGATAATGAGATATGGATTTTAAATTACTTTTCAAAAAAAATAGGAGGGAGCATTCTCAATTTTTTATATTTTAGGATGTGTCCACTTTGAAAATTAGTAAAATATTATATATTTTTAAAAAATTAGTCAAAAAGATTAGCATAAACTACATGGCATTAACTAATTTCTCACCAAAGTGATTTTTTCATCATTTCAGTATCATAGAGGCAGTTAAACCCAAAATTCGATGGATTGAGCCCCTGGGATATGAAATTGATGAACAATTGGTTGAGAGGAACATTGAAATTTTGTTGAACAGTCCAAGGGATCCCACTCTATCTTGGCATTGAACATATGAAGAAAATCCCACTAAGGTATGCCTAGAAGCTACAACATCCAAGAGAAGAAAGAAGATGGAAGCATTCTTGCAAGGACAAGATTTCACTAAGGATTATTTAGATCAATTAAATGAGTCTCTTGATGAGAGAAAGGATAAATCAATTGAACTATCCTCTGGACCAAGGAAATTAGGAAGATTATCTTCCAACACTGCACCTAACTCTAGTGCTACCACTTCCAGTACTGCTAAAGTTGAGAAAGGAAAGAAGAAAGAACAAAGTTCCCTTGCATCAGTTGATGTTGTTGCCCCTACCGGTCCCAATACCCAGTTATCTAAAAGAAAGGACATACCTCCTACTCCACCATCTATTTCTTCAGGAAGAAGAAGAGTGAAACAAAAGGATAATAGAGAAAGAAATATAAATAGTGTCATTTAGGAGGAAATAGATCTTGGATTTGAAGAAGAATGTCAGCTAGAAAGAAATAAAAGGAGTAGTGCCTCCAAAGAATAAGCTAAAATATCTCCACAGATGAGACAAAGGAAGAAGAGGATACTTAAAAAATCCATGTAAGTAAGAAGAAGAATGAAGAAGGCTCATTTGATCCTTTGGAGGACATGTTTGGCTCTCCTCCAATGAGTGATCATCGATATTTAAGTTTAGTATCCTTAGGAAATAATATGATTAATAATGATCTCATGACAGTTGTTGAGTTGTATGATAAGGTTAATGATGAAGGAAAGGAAACCATCATAAATGATTTTATTCAGTATATATTCATTTGCAATGTAAATATGGAGACTATACAGAATAAAGTAACTGAAAATGTCTGGAAAGAACTAGTACGCAAGAGGAAAGAGGTTGTAAGTGTTGAAGGTAAGATGAGAAATGATGCCATAATTTATTGTGGTTCCTCTCTATGAGATAGAACCCACTAATCTGCTAAAAGAATTATCTACTATGTTTAGAGTCAAGTAAAGAGCCAATATGCTAATGAATAAAGAGCAAGAAAGCATAGAAAAGGTAAGAAAAGAAACCAAGGATGTAATCAGATAATTGGCAATGAGTTATGGGGCAAGAACCAACTCTTCATCCCATATAGATCAAGCACAAATTCATGTTGATGTCATAGAAGTGTTGAACAATCTAGTCTTATAAAATTTTGATGAGATCCCTAATGTTTTTGAGACTCCTACCACTCAAACTGATACATAAGAGAGTACTAGCAAAAGATCCGATGGCCAACATAGAGATCATACTAGCGATAAGCAAGAAGAACATCTAGAATCTACTGAAAACAAGGAAGATAAGGATAAAGATGAAATGGAAGGAAGCAAGAATAATGGTGACATGGATGATGAGGATGAAAGAGAGAAAGAAAACAAACACAAATCCTCTAAAAAAGGAAAAGAGGAAGAATAAAAAGAAAAGGAAAAAGAAGAAGAAAAAGAAGAAAAGAAGAAAGAGGAAAAAAGGAATCTATTCTGACTGAGAAGAGTAAAGGAGAACACTCCAATGTTTTTGAGTTGTCAAAGCCAATTAGAGAATCATCCAGAAGCACTCTTAAAGGTCTTCTATCAAAGAAAATAGTACTTTAGCCTACACTTCCACCCCAGCTACATCTCATCTGGGTTATGTAGACCCAACCAAGATTACACTGAGTGATAGAATAAAAGTAAGTGGTACCTTTCCAAAATCTATCACATAGGAAGCTATCAAATCATATCATAAAGGGAACGAACTGATAAATGAATTTATTAGATCTTTACATGAGACAACCCTCGGTGTCACAACTAATAATTCTTGAACACCAATTTAGAATTTGAAGCTTGTAGTTAATTCAGTCAAGGAATACACATCAAGTCTCAAGGTGCAAACTACAAAAGAAGTGGATTCATGTCTTCTAGAGTGAAGATTGTTTTTTCTACATGACAAGTGTGCAATTGCACATGATAGAGCTTTGCAAAGTTTGAAAGAAGTCAGAGACTATGATGAGGAAGCTCAATCGCTACTCATCTACTACATGAAGTGGTTTGATGCCACTTGAGGTATCAAGGACTTAATGGACTCAATAGAGTCTTAAATTGTCGATGCCTCAAGTGGTTACAAGGTTTTTGATGATAGAAGCTATATTGGTTGGACATATATTGTAGATCTTTAGAAAAAATTCTTCATTCTGAAAAGGAAAAAAGAAGATGTCATAAAGCGATTTAGCCAACTTGGAGACTTGGTAGTATCTAGACATGTCACTATATCAAGTGTGTTGATATATGTGGAAAGGCTTGAGAAGATGAATATTGTTCCTTCCACTCCGGAAGGAGGAGAACGCCTAGCAAAAATTGAATCACTACACAAAAGTCTTGTACCAGAGAAAAATGAGTCTATGGCTTGTGAAGTAATTCTCAAGGAGTTACAAGGTGCTCCAAATTCATAATTGAAATTTTTTTCTTTTCTTTCTCCCATCCTTTGTCCTTGATGTCAAAATGGGAAAATATTTAGTATATAGAAGGGTACGTTTTGGGAGAATATTTTGTATAGAGAAGGGTATGTTAGAGTCTAGTTTTGTGTTTTGTACATTTGAAAGCGGGAGTTGAGAATTTTTATTTTAAAGCACACTTCATTTTTGGCACATGTAACTTCCATCAATTACAAAGGGGTGGATTTTTGGAGGAATAAAGAAGGTGACCTCTACATTTTTTGTCATTGATGCCAACATTGTTTGGTAACTGGCTAAGTAAACTGTGTATTTATATTGATCTGATAGTCTGATCTATAAATTCTCTCAGTAAAAGATATTTTTATGTGTTTTTGACATGATGCTCAAGAGTACTAGTTACAGCTAAGAATGAGCTTTCAACAACCTTGGTTGATCCAGCGGAAATATCTAAATGACATAAGTTCGACATTCTTTTGGCCAACAAGGTAAATATTTGATTGTCTTATGAATGTTTACTGTGTTCCTTATCAGGTCCAGGCTAACCTAATTCTTAGATAATATGATTTTTTGTGCACTAAAAATATTTTTGAAATGGGCCAACTTAATCGATGTTTAAAGATATAACCACATATATAAAAGCAAGAAGATGAAAAATAAAGGTGTTTGTGTGTGTGGATGTAAAAAGCAGTGATGTGAGTTATGCGAAAATGTTATATTGTGAATTTATTGATAGTTGTTATATACCCACAAATAGAGAAAGATTTTGATTTTCCAAAGCCTAATTGGAACTAATCTCAACATTTTGAAGGTGTACTTCTTCATTTCATTTTTGGTAGTGACCTATACTTTTTGTATCTTGACGGTAATCCATTTTGTATTTAGGTTGTGAGACTTTCAAGGACAGTGTGTCCTAGCAATGAGCCTTGTAATATCTTGTAACCAGTTATAATATATTGTGTTAATCCTCACCATGATTTTTCCCATTTTGGGTTTTCCACATAAAAATCCTATGTCAATGTGTTATATGATTCTTTTATTCATTGGTTTACAATCACAACTAGATATGCTTTAATAATTGGATGGTTGGCAATTAATTATGTTAGAAAAATATTGATTCACCTCGCCACCCCTCTTGGTATTCATTGTATTCAACACTTCCAAATTTTGACAACTTAATTTCTATTTTATATTAGCTACCTTGATTTGTATCTCCTCACTACCAAGGTAATTTTGTAGAATTTTTCATAGTAAAATATCTCTTGAATCAATCTAAATCATTATACTCTTTTAAAATCCTACAATTTATTAGATGGTCTAAAATAATAGAGTAACATCAATAACACTAGTTAAATTAGAAACACAATATAGGCTTATATTATTACCTTGAAATATATTATATAAACTATGAATTCCTTCACTATATGAATAATACTTTAACCAAATAATATTTAATTTGAAGACTCCTTAAAGATAATGTTAAATCATAGTAGAGGAAGAAGCAAAATAAAATATATATAATATAGGATTATACTTTAAACATGGATACAAATAGATACTCAACACATTATTATTAGAGAAATATTAATTTAGAATTATTTTTATTAAAAAAAATCTATCAAGTCTAGAGAAACTCTTCTATTTTTTTTAAATGTTTAATAAAAAATATAAGGCACTATAATTTTTTTTTCTACTAAGGCTTATAGAATGAAACTAATTAAATATTCTCTCCATGCTTTTTGAATAAAATATTTAATTTCCTTTCATTTCAACCATAATTCTCAAAAAAAAATTCCTTCAATCATATTAGAATAAATACTAAGGACTCAAAAAATCCTAAAAAAATAACCAATTATATGACCATAGATTGCATGTACCTTTCTAGTTATTAAGAGTATTAAATAAACACAAATACAATACATTATTTGACTCATAATTTGAGCACAAGGATAGAATCCTCAATCAATAATATAAAAGAAAAAAAGAAAAATGTTCAATAAAATAATATTACTCCATTTCCCTTTATTATGATTAAAATATATGAGAGTAGGAGTATAACAAATAAAATTATGGAAAATTTCTAGATAATATACTATAAAATTTACTTCTTCTAAAAATAAATAATCCAAATTAGATTTGTATTTACTATAAATTTCACCTTTGTGTGCAATGGGTACAACAAAGGAGTGTGGAAGGTCAATTAGGGAGTTTTTTGGTCTATTTTTTACCTACATTTGTGCAGTATACTTGAGGTCAATTGTTAGGTCATTTATAAAATGATGTTGTTTGTACAAAAAAGATCTCAATGGAGAAGTGATAGCTTCAAACCAACTACACATCTTCTTACAGGGATTTGAACACAAGTAAAACAAAACTTTTGAATAAAGAAGATAATAAGGCTCCATTACCAATCGTATCATGTTATGCTTGAGATATAGAGAGAGGGAGTGAGAGCCAAAGATATGGTGAGAGAGAGAGAGAGAGAGAGAGAGAAAGAGAGAGAGAACAAGGGGAGAGAGATAGGGGTAAGGAGATGGAGATGGAGATGGATATGGGTATGGAGGAAAGGAATATGAAGATAAGGAGAGGGAAAGATAAAGAGAGAGGAAAAATGGATATATAGAGATGGAAGAGATAAATATATAAAGAGGGAGAGGTAGAAATATAAATATAGAGATAGGAAGTGATATATAGAGACAGGTAGAAAGAGGGAGAGATATAGCATATAGAGTGATGGATATATAATGAGATATATATTTTCAATTAGTTCAAAAAAATTAGGATGTGTCCACTTCGAAAATTAGTAAAATATTATATATTTTTAAAAAATTAGTCAAAACTTAGACTAGCTTAAACTATATGGTGTTAACTAATTTCTTAGTAAAGCAAGTTTTGAAATCCTAAAACATAAGAATTTTAAGAGGAGCACAATAGACACTATGTTATTTTTATCAAAAAATGACAATTTTGTGTTCTCCCCCTTTTTCAAACACTCAATCTTCACTATTTTCATAAAAAATAGTAGTTTAGAAATTAGATTCAGAGCACAAGAACTATTGTTCTTGTTGGGTCTTCAAATTTTTAGTGTGATTATCTTCATTTCCTTGTTAACATTAGAAATTCTTGATTAAAAAAGAAAAAAAGTGGCATATTAAGAGTCATTTATGTTTCACAATTTTTTTGTACTTACCCTCCAATAAGGGGGTGATCCCACAATACTGGTTTACAATTTTTGGGCAAACTGGGTCATACTAAACTGATTTTTTTTAACTAAATCTTCACTTCCGGGCTCCTATAGCAACTAAACTATGAGAAATTTGAAGATGATGCAAACTCGCAATTTGTGATTTTTTTCTATAGATTCTAAATATATTATTTTCATTTTTTTTGGAATCATATTGCACTTCTTTTTCCATCTCCTTCAAAAACTAACTTTTTTTCAAAAACAACATTTTTAAGGAGTGACGCTCACTGTATACAACATAACATTTTATGTATGAAGGATAAAATTCTTTTTTTTTCGAATTTAGATTTGTAACTATGATATCTAGCACTTTCATTTGGTTTCATAGTGTTTTATTAAATATCTTTTCCTTAATCAAGTTTTGAAGTCAAACCAATTACAATGGAAACATAGGCAAACTATATACAATATGAATTTTTCTATATGTATCGAAATTCAATTTTATTTTTTTAACGGATCAAGGACATCAATACCCAACCTGAACATATTTTTTGAAATTTTATTTTGATAATCTGCTATTTTTCCACATGTGCAGAACAAAGAGCTTGATTTTCGGTGAAAAACCTATGTTTAATAAAACTGAAAAAACACATACATAATAAAACCAAAACAAATTAAAACTATATTCATTGGATAGATCATTATGAGGAATACCATGATCATTTGAAATCATTTTAAAATGAATTCATTTGACCCCTCAAAAAGTAAATCAAAAGTGATTTTTTATCAGCATTTTGATAGGTGTAAAGGAGACTTCATTGTAGGTATGGTTTAAAACTAGCAGGGTTCTATCCAAGGGGGTTTGATCTAAGGTGGTTTGATCAAACCCTCTTCAATTGAAATCCTTAAAATGGAAATTTTTAAGGTTTAAATCATTATATTTTCTAAAAATATGTGATTTAAACATAAATCGAAATCTCCCAAAAATTGTAAACAAACTTTATGGGATCACCCAAGGATAGGTATTCTAGTGACGTAAAATGTATCAATCTAAATTTTTATAGTTGTTTAGGCCCTCCCTATTAAATTAAGCTTAATGTTTCCTTGATTTAGTTTTTTCATGTGTTTAACACATTCACATTAGGTCTTGGGCCCTTTTGAACTAAGTGGACCTATTTGTGCCTTATTTAGGATGTTGTAAAATGTACCTTTACACTTTCACAGTAATCTAGGGTTTCATTAATTAATTGGGCTTTTTTATGCTTTAAATTAGCCTTTTCTTACATCCATAAGCCTTACTTAATGCATCCTTCCAAGATTAATCCCTACATTTACCAACATCCAATCATAATTCATGTTTTTTTGGATTGTATGGCCTAGATTTAGTGATCTAGGACTCATACACCACCTTGGGCATATGAGTCCCACCTGAGTTTTAGGTCCTTAATCTAGATTTCACATTAAACTAAGCATTTATTGAAAAATGTCTCCCAATATTAGCCTAATGGGACTCATGTACACCACAACATGTATATGAGTCTTTCTTAGCTTAGACCTAAATTAAATTAAAATTCTTGGTGGGATTTTCTTCTCCTAGATCTGATGTCAGCTTGTAGTGTTGTAATTTCAGGAAATTTTGCATAAACAAGTATAAATACAAATATTTCATATGTTGTCTCCTAGCAATTTTCATGAGCAAGTGTGACCTAAGAATTATAGCACTCAAGATAATTCAAGATTCTTCAAGAGATTATTCTCAAAAAAAATTGAGCACTATTCAAGTATCAAGCATCATGTCAAAGTCATCATGGTTCATGTTTGTTTTTGAGCTAAAATTTGTGATGTAGATTCTTATGATTCAAGCAAGATTTCAAGTTAAGATCCATAAGATACAATCAAGAGTCAAGATCCACATTCATGCTAGCCATCTCATACATTTTTGCAACATTGCTTATTTTTTCATTCATCATTCCTCCTTTCCATTTCATTTCATTTCAAGGTTTGATAACCAAAATGAAGTTTGACCAAGGTAAACCCATTTCTACTAAAAAGAAAACATTTCTCACTCTCTTTAGTGTGTGATTTGTAGATCTAGGTTGAAAATATGTTGAAGAAAAAGATTGGAAGAGTTTGTCAAAGTTGTCACCTTGTTTAGAAGATCACTAAAAGACACCTATAGAGAAAAACTTAGAATTTCAAATCCAGAAATTAGGATTGGAAGAAACAGTAGTGATAGAAGAGCAGATTCAGATCTTGACCTTTCAAAAAAGTTGAGTAGGACTGGTATGCCACTTGTGGCATATGAGTCCTAGTACAGTTTTTTTTCTAGATTCCAAGAGTTCCAAACTTGTCACTGCCAAATTTTATCCCTACATAAAAACCCTAAACTAGGACCAAATCACCAGCCCTGGTGTGTAAGTCCCAGTGTGCATTATATTTAGAATTTTTATCATTTCAAACTTTATTACAAGATTCTACAATTTTCCAGGTGCACCTCTCTAATTTCTATGTTTATTGTTCTAATTTACATTCATTTCTAGGTCATTCATTTGAGTTTTACATAGCATTAGGTTTTGTAATTGGATCTTGTATGTTACTAGTCTTTCCAAGCCCTAGCTTAGTGGTGAATCCCCTTTTAGTCTCTGATCATACCCACTTGTAAAAATATGGAGGAAAGGGAGATCATGCTAATCATGTTAATTTCTTTACTACTTTGTGTAGCGACTTTATCCTTGAGGAAAAACTTTTGGCTAAGATTTTTCCCCAATCCTTGTAAGACACTGCTTTGGATTGGTTTTCTTCATTACTGAATAACTTAATTCATTCATTTAATAAACTTGGTGAAGCCATTATTAACCATTTCCAAGTGTACATGGTTCCTAAAATGACATTAGTTGATTTGATGAGATGTAAACAGAATGAGGGTAAAAAATTAACTAACTTTATTTCACGTTACTAGTCGCTTTATTCACAAATCAGTGTGAAGATTCATGATTCTCACCTTCAAAATATTTTCATAAAAAAATTACAAATTAAGATATAAAAAAATCTTACCATGATGAAATTCCCTTCCTTCATGCACTTATGCACCACCCTTTGAGATTCTCAAAATTCCATAGATAGTTGTGAAACAAAAACCACCTCTATCCATCTTGAAAAGTTTGAAACTTTCAACCAAAACACCTATCAGCCTTTCAGAAGAAAAAAAAAAGTTTCCTCCAATTAAATTCTACCTCCCAACCTATCCAACAAGTTGATACCCAAGTAGCTACTATAAAGAAGAGTAATCCTTATATCTTTGGAAAACCACAAAGACAATTTACTCCCTTACCCAACACACTTCAAAACACATTAACTTAGCTATTAAACAAAAACATGCTTACCTTACCCCCCATTCAACCTCTTGACCCTAGCGAGCCATTACTTAAGAGCTTTAGACACAATGCCCATTGTGCATATCACCGAAAAAAAGGACATGATACAAAACATTGCAAGCATCTTAGACATGTGGTGCATGACCTCATTGATTCTAATGATATACAAATTGTAGAAACAAATGACAAAGGTAATAAATATGTAGCTTCTCCTAACCAAAACTTTCAAATCTTTACCAATCCCATGCCCAACCATAATATTTCATTTGTTAAGGCTAGTGAAACTAAGCCTAATGTGAAGAGTGTTGACATGGATGATGAAAACATGAAAAATAAAGAAACAAAATCCTATGGATCCCAATGACCAAATTCCTATTAGTAAAATGATAAGAGTGATTAATGTCAATCCTTGTAAACAAAAAACCATAATGTCCATTGACATTACTTTCTCTTCAGAAGAAATAATAAAAAATGCACCTGATGGTGCTCTTTACACAGCCAACAAAATTAATGACAAGCCCACTCCTGGGATTTTAATTGATCCCGTATGTGGAGAGAATGTGATCATAGAGGAACTCTTATATGGAAATGAACTTACTCAAGATAGTAATGATAAACCAAAATAATAGATTAGAACACATGATGGTTTTTCTCATACTACGATGGGCTCGATCAGACTCCCTTTACAAGTAGGACTGGAGAAATAAAATGTATCATTCTCTATCTTCTTTAATTTGAATCATTTTCATGTGAAGTTAGGCTACAAATGGCTTCACTCAATGAATTTCATCCCATATGTTTTCCATAATTTCTTAAAGTTTCCAATCGACAATGAAATAAACACTATGAACCATAGTGGCTTTAGAATTGCGTCTTTGCATGGAAACTCCTCCTTAGATTATTTTTGGCTTGATCCCATGGAGCCTATAAGACCCTCTAAGGACTTCCTTTTCCTATCCTATCAAAATTTCAAAGAAAAATGCATAGCCATAGACAAGTTATCCCTCAAAAATTTACCTCCACCCATGATTGAACCCACACCCCTTGCAAAACACAATATTGACCTTACAATCCCTTCGACTAACAAAGACCCATCCATTGAAAATCCCTTTCCTATTTCCTATAAAAGTCCAATAGAAAACCAAACAAGTTCTAATCCACCTCCTAAGAAAATTTATAAAGCCAAAGAGAAAGTGGTTGAACAACCTCCCATGGTTCCTTCCATTCTTCCCTCACAAGAAGAAAATGTACCTATAATTGAAAGACCTACTCCTACACAAAAGAAACTTCAAAACCATAATAAAAGAAACCAAAATGCTAGACAGCATATGTGTAGATGTCATGCTATCTCTTTAAAGATGAACAAATAAAACAACATAGAAAATTAGAATCCAAAATTAATAAAAGAAATAAATGCTGAGACTCCTTCATTACCAAAACTAGAAGGTCCTATGTGTCCAGCACAACAAGGACCAACACCTTCTACATGGATATTATTATTCATCTTCCTATTGTGGTTAGCTTGGATGATAATGAAGAAACAACTAAAATTGATGAGCAAGTGCATAATGATTTGAACTTTCTATTTTCCTCTTATATGAGCTTAGATGATAACAACCATGATGATCCTCCTAAACTGAGTGATGTACCACATGTTGAACCTGGTGATTCTCCTAGTACAACACTTGATGGTGTCTCTCTCACTAGTGAATTGAATTTTGCATATATTGAACAAGACTGGGATGTGGATGACCTACTAAATGGTTGACTTGCATGTGCTTTAGTTTTTTTTTTCTTTCCTTTTTTTGATTTCATGTGTAATGTAATCCTCCATGCTGTTTTGTTTGATATTTCCTCTCTTTGTGCATTCCTCTATTTGTACCTATATTCTTCTCTATCTAGTAAGCTCTTTCCTTTTCATTTGTTTTTACCTTACATTTTCATGTATGTCTTGTGTTTTCCTTTTCGAGATGATGCAAGGTATCAAGATACCATATGTATCTTCCATTTTGACCCAAAATATGTTCCATTATCTTTTCTTTTCCTTTGCATTTTTGTCTTGTGTTCTCCTTTTAGGGATAATGCAGGGTGTCCAGACACCATATGTCTCTTCCATGTTGACCCAAAAGGTTTTTCTTTATTTTTTCTCTCTATGTGCCATTCTTCCAGTTTTATGTGTATTTGAGGAATGATGACATTTTTGAGCTCTCTAATATCATTGCAACAAAGACAAATACTGAGCTTGAATCCATAGATCCCTTATATGTTTTTGGGAAGAAACCCTATCTTCCTATTCCTTTTCATGTCTTTCTACTTTAAAGTAATTTCTCATAGCATTGTGTTTCACAATTTCTTTAAATTGGGCACATGCATTGGCATTATTTTGGTATGATTTTCATTTGCAGTTTTCCATGTTCCTTGATTTGGTTTTCTTACTTCATGTGATTTGTGTTTCTCTTTTTGGTGAGATTGAGAGTAATTTCCTTCAAGAGCACGATCTATATTAGAATATTACATTCCTCTTAGTGGTGGTACAACACACTGCATTCCCTAAGTTGCAAATATTTTATCCTTTGATTGGTCCTCTCTTGGAGACATTAGAAAAATATCCCCTTAGATTAAGACCTCACATGAACTAAGAAAAAACCCTTTGAATATTCCTCTTTCTTATTGTGTTGCATCTTTGTATTTGAACCACAAAAAATATGATATGCTAAAAGGGAAAGACGATTCCCCTTTACTAGGCCTCTTAGGGTTTTTCACCTAAGGAGCACTTGGTTTAGGAAATGGAATCTCTTTCAACTTAATGATATGCTATCTTTAGTGAGTTCATTCAAAGGATTAAGGGTTGTGAGGTGTGTGTGAATGTGTCTAAGTATCAGAAATGGAAAATATAAACCAACTAGTAATGTAAAACCTAAGAAATGAAAAGTGTCAGAAAATATAATGTTGTATTCAAACATATACAAAATGACCTAAGAATGTACACTAAACTAAACATAAATAAAGGAGATAGAATGTGTGCATATGGAATTTGAAGAAGGATTTGATGGAGGTCTGGAATGTTGATGAAAATGTTGTAGAAGCTGAAAGGGACACTTATGCCAATCTGGGTGAACTAGTCCCAAATTTGAGAAAACTGGTCCAGAGCTCGTTTCTACCAAATGGGTGTCTGAAAAAGTAAAAATAATAGAAAGGCCTATCCAATGGAACTAGGTTTCCATTTTTGGTGACCTAGTCCACTTCAATATTTCTAGAATTTTCAAAGGGGAAATAGAATCCCCCGATTTGCACCTTGGTTCTTTGCAATTGTCTGCTTCTAAAACTCTGATATTTAGGTCTGAAAATGACTTTTGGTGGATGTTTGGACTTTTCAAACAAGGAGAGGTCTTCAATAAGTCTTCAAAGTCTTCAATGATCTTCAAAGTACCTAAATTTTCAAACACATGAGGAGAGAAAGAGAAAAATGTTGATTGTTAGGGATTAGGGGTTTGCCTTGGTCAAACCCCTTTTAGGTAACTAAACCAAAATGAATAGAAATAATGTAATGAAACCAAAAAAATGAAGTAATGGAGTGAGTTAAATTTCCATGATTAGAGATCTTGTGTTTTTGCAACAATCAACCCTTGAGTGCTTAAGATAATATGTCTTTTTGACTTGGAATATTCAAACCCTAGCTTGCTTGAGAAGAAGAGGATAAGAGTGATTAAGAAGAATAATTAGGGTTTATAATTAATGAAATTAGGTCAAAATGAGGGTAAAAATCCTTATTTATAGAATTGATGCCCTAAGTCTCTTCAAATAACACCATACAGGTCCACCTTAGGGTTTTAGAGATAAAATCCTTAAAGAATATTAAGTTAAATTTAAATTTGATGCCACATGGGACTAGCTCACCCAAGGTGGCGACCTAGTCCACCTAGGCAATTTTGATTGGTTTTCAGGGATTAAAGTGTGATTATTGTTTCTTTTCGAGATTGTTTCATGAAAAACACTAAGATAGGACTTATAAGTGCATTTAGGGGTCATTATAGTATGAGAAAGGGTTGATTTAGTGATTACAAGCCTAGGAAAGTGTGAAAATGTTTTACAACACCTTAGCACAAGGCTTGGAAAAAGAGGTTGAAATTTTTTCAAAATCCATAGGCAAGAGTCCAAATGAGTGAAAAGTGTCAAAGGCTACACTTTTTGGGGACACATTTAGCCCCCACTTTAGTGAGAGGATGAACTTGCTTCAAACTCACACTAAAGTAGCCCAATGGAGATGGTGAAGAAAGAAAAATATAGAGAAGGTGGACAAGCCCCCAAGATTCAATATTCTAAGTCAAAAAGATATCAATGCAAGAAAACACATTCAAGGGTGAATGATATGCAGAAAAAGAAGATACATGATCATGCAATGATGAGGACTAGAAGAAAAGAGGAGAACGAAAGTAAAAATTTGGATCAAGCGTCGATCATTTGTCAAAATAGTTGTGGATCAGATCTAGGTTGTTTGTCCAAATAGAAGATGTGCTAACTCTAGGGCCACAAATCATTAGGTCATCCATGGGGTGAGTTGTCCAAAAAGGTGGCTATGGGGAAAGTCATGTTGTTGGTTGGGCTTCCCGCTTAAACCATATCAAATTTATACCTCGTGATAACTTTGATAAGGCGCCACAAAAGAAAGTGATGGTGCTCAAAGGGATTTTGCTTAGTTCGTGCAATGTCTCATCTTAAGGAACATCATGTGTAATGTCACCAAGAGAGGAAAGTGCAAATGGACTCATCTTGTATCCAAGAGAGGAAAAATGCAAATGTCTCATCTCCAGCAACATTGTACATAATATTTTCAAGAGAGGGAGTTGCAAGAAAAATAAAATCGCACAATGAAACGTGAGTGGTGATGTATGCCCCCACTTTAAAAGAATTTCTACACCATTCTGTGAGAAATTTCTTTAAAGTAGAAGAGGAAGAGGACATGAGAGCTTGTTTTGAAAGCCATATGCCGAGTCATATATCTTTGATAAGCTGTGCCATGAAAAGGGACCATAGTATGTCACATGTGAGTCAACTTAAGAAATGTCATCCACATGCCAAGCTTGATCTTATATGTTCATGAAGGTTAATGATAAGTCAAAAGAGACAATGAAAAGTGACATATGAGAGAAAAGGCTAACTATCCCCTTTCCCCCACATAGTGTAGGACAAGAGTGAGCTGAAAGGAGATATGAGATGCAAGGTTGAGTGAAAATCGATATCAATTAGAGGAATGAGGTGCATCCCATATAACGAAGAGCACCAAAATACTTAAGATGTTGGATTTTTCTACCCAAGGCCTTACACTCATTAGTGTGATGACCATGAACTCGGTGGTAGGCACAAAAGGAATGTGTGTTGGAACATTTATTTTGAGTTATGGGAGGAAGAGAGATCAAGTGATCTTGGAGGAGTCTCAACAAGATATCCCCTTGATCAAGGGTAGAAGGTGTTCCTTTGGTTGGTAACAAAGAAGTTTCTTTCTTATTATAGCATGTCATACTTACACAAGGTACTACAGATTTTGAGACTTTGTATACTCCCTTGGAGGAGTGTGTAAAATCCAAATCATTAGTGGGTTGCAAGATGAAATTGGCATTAAGCAAAGAATCCTTTGTTGGTTTCAAAGGATCACTTTCTAAGGTTGGGTTAGAAGGGTGGATTGAGATAGGGTTGGTGTGAGGGGAAGGCTTGGTTATTTTGATTAAAGTAAAATAACCAAGACCATGATGTGTTGTTTGCATGAGAGGCTTGATAGGGTTGTGGATACCTTTTTCATGAGGAACACAACCTTTTCCACTATAGCCAAGTTGTTTCATGAGCTCATAACCTTTTCCATAGAGCTTTTACAACTTTTTTGGATCGGGTGAGGGTTCGTTGTTTGAATCAGTGGCTAGAGTGGTTGAGGTGGACGCTTTGGAAGGATTGGTTGAGCCTTGTGTTGACAATACTACGTTTCCCTTTTTAGAGTCTTTATGTATGATATTGCACTCTCCCATTAAGGGAGGGGTGAAGTCTAAGGAATCCTAATCATCATCTAAGAGCTTGGTGATTTTCTCAAGATATTGGTCATTATTTGGATGTTGTGTGAGTTCCACTTGGGTGGTCGGTGTTAAGGTGTGGAAGTGATTCTCTTTGGATTTTTTAATGTTTAAGCAACTATTTGGTTTGGGATTGGAATCAAGTGTGTACACTTTGTTATTGTAGATGTACTTAATCCCTTGATGAAGAGTGGAATGCACTCCATTCATAGCATGAATCCATGGTATGCCTAAGAGAATATTGTATGAAAGTTCATGAGGCA
Organism: Sequoiadendron giganteum; assembly: GCA_007115665.2. NCBI lineage: Eukaryota > Viridiplantae > Streptophyta > Pinopsida > Cupressales > Cupressaceae > Sequoiadendron > Sequoiadendron giganteum. The sequence goes on from CM021101.1 coordinate 521,509,407, forward strand.
TAACATGGATTTTAGTGTCTAATGTGGCCATTCCAACTGTAAGAGGTATAGTGATCACACTGAGTGGTTTCTTAGTGAGGTTGTCAAATCCTTTGATAGATAGAGAATTAGGTTTGATGTAGGATCTATTAGTTCCAAGCCCATCCATAAGGCTCACACTACACACATTAAGAGTGGAACCAATATCTACGAGAGCTATCTTGATCCCTTTTCTTTTGTATTGAGAGATTATTATGAAGCCTTCATTTTATTTTTGCACCTCCAAAGGAGGAAGCTCACTTTGGTTAAAAACAATATCAACATTATTTCCATGAATAAAAGTTGCTATGTCATTTAATTTCTCATTAGAAGGGATGGGAACTTGTTGTAGGGAATTTTTCATCACATTGTGATAGTGAGGGGAGACTTGAATAAGATCCCATAAGGAGATTTTAGCGGGAGTATTTCATATTTGGTCAACAAGGTCATACTCCTTAAGAAGTGAATTTAGGCGAGGGGCAACAGGTAAGATGGGATTAGGCAAAGGTAAGGGAGTGGAGGGTGGTGGGGGTGGGCACAATTTTTTTTGGGTGTAATGTGTATGAGCAACGATATTATGACTCGGTTGCGGCAACACATTAGACGTCTAGGCGGGTAGACATAAATTTAGGTTTAGTTTTGGTTGAAGGAGGGTAAAGGATGAGTTGAGGTTGAATAATATTAATATCCCCTAGGGAAGGAGAGTCTAATATAGACTCTACATCTTCTTGTAAGGGCATAATATTATTAAGGAAACGATCAATGATGGGTTTATGAGGAGATGAAGGATTAGGATAGGGCTCTATTTGATTGTCAAAGGTCACATTCGCTTGTTCCATACTATCGACCCTAGTATGAGAGCTTGGAAGAGGTTCATTGCATGCTTCACTACAAGGGGAGGAGGCATCAAGAGAAGGATCACTATGATTTTCAAAGAGGGAGGGAGGGTTGAGAGTCTTATGAATTGTAAGAGGTATATCTTCTAACATCAACCTACCCTCTTTGCATCGAGGAGGGAGATTAGAAGAAGGGAAAGTTTGATCAGCATGGTTAGGGAGACTAGGTAAGGTAATATTTTGAAATGCTTGTATAATTTAATTTTCTTGTGTTAAAATATCATCCCAAAGGGGATGAAAAGAGGAACAAGAAAGACCTTTATGATGCTCAATGATTGTACCTTCTTTTAGCAGGATACCTTCGACACTAGAAGGAGAGGTATCAAGAGAGGAAAAATTATGATCATCATGATTTTCTATGTTTGTATTTTCTTCTAACACATCATCTTCAAAAATAGGAGAGATAAAAGGTAGTGTAAGTTCAAGACAAATATTAATGTTTTCATTCACTAGACTCGCATAACTAGGGAATGTATTGAATGAATGATTAACATGTTTATTTATTAACTTTGTCTTTGAAATTTTGGAAATAATTGAAACACATTTGAATAATTTACAATGCAATGTAAAGACTTCAAATGAAATACAATTTTCTGATATCAAACAAAGTAATTCATTGATTACACTATGCAATAATCTGAAAATAAAATGTTGTGAATGAAAATTTTGAAAATGTTCAATGCATGAAAGCAGATAATTTAAGCTAAATGCAATCAAATGCATGTTACAAAAATGCAACCAATTGATACAAATAGATAATGGAACAAAAGAGAAGCATGAAAATATAATTTTTAGCTCTATAAAAGGTAGTTTTAGAGGCTTAAAGGAACTAGGTCACTCAAAGCGGTGACTTAGTCCTCTTGGTGTTTTTTTGAGATTTTTTAGATGTGTTGGATGGATTTAGGTGGTTCTTGTGTTATATAATACAGATTTAAGATAAAAATGCAAAATTTCAGAAATGTTTAATGTTTTAAAATGCAAAAATGCAACCTATATGCACTTTTTACTAATGCAAATTTTAAAAACCCCAGATCCAACATCACTAATGCAACATGCAATGCAAGTTAATCCTAGGACAATGAAGGAATATAAATTAGACAAGAGGGTGTGGGGACATCAGGTTCACCAAAATGAACCACCAAAAAGATGATATGCTAAAATGGAAAGAGGATTCCCCTTTACTAGGCCTCTTAGGGTTTTTTACCTAAGGAGCACTTGGTTTACGAAATGGACACTCTTTCCACTTAATTATATTCTATCTTTGGTGAGTTCATTGAAAGGATTAAGGGATTTTAGGTGAGTGTGAATCTGTCTAAGTTCCAAAAATGAAAAATAGAAACTAACTAGTAATGTAAAACCTAGGAAATGCAAAGTGATAGAAAACACAATGTTGTATGCAAACATATACAAAATGACCTAAGAATGTACACTAAACTATTTATAGAAATAAAGGAGATAACATGTGTGCACATAGAAATTGAAGAAGGATCTGATGGAGGTCTAGAATGCTGATGAAAATGTTACAAAAGTCGAAAGGGACACTTGTGCTAATCTAGGGGACCTAGTCTTACATTTGAGAAAACTGGTCTGGAGCCTGTTTCTGCCAAATGGGTGTCTAAAAATGTAAAAATAATAGAAAGGACTATCCAGTGGGACTAGGTCACCATTGTTGGCGACTTAGTCCTCTTCAAGATTTCTAGAATTTTTGAAGGGGAAACAAAATCCCTTGGTTTGCACCTTGGTTCTTCACAACTGTTCGCTTCTGAAACTTTGATATTCGGGTCTGAAAGTGACTTTTGGTGGATGTTTGGAATTTTCAAGCAAGGAGAGGTCTTCAACAAGTCTTCAGTGATCTTCAAAGTACCTAAATATGCAAACACACAAGGAGAGAAAGAGAAAAATGTTGATTGTTAGGGATTAGGGGTTTGCTTTGGTCAAAGCCCTTTTAGGTAACTAAACCAAAATGAATAGAAATAATGTAATGAAAAATGAAACATGAAGTAATGTCTAGTGAGTTACCTTGCCATGATGAGATATCTTGTGTTGTTCCAATAATCAACCTTGGAGTGCTTAAGAAAAGATGTCTTGTTGACTTGGAATGCTCAAACCCTAGCTTGCTTGAGAAGAAGAGGAGAAGAGTGATTGAGAAGAGGAATTAGGGTTTAGAATAAACAGAATTAGGTCAAAATGAGGGGAAAAAGCCTTATTTATAGAATTATGCCCTAAGTTTCATGAAATAACACCATACAGGCCGACCTTAGGGTTTTAGAGACAAAGTCCCGAAAGAATATTAAGTTAAATTTAAATTTTATGCCACATGGGACTAGGTCGCCCATGGTGGTGACCTAGTCCACCTGGACAATTTTGATTGATTTTCGGGGATTAAAGTGTGATTATTGTTGCTTGTCGGGATTGTCTCATGAAAACACACTAAGATATGACTTATAAGTGCATTAAGGGGTCATTATAGTATGAGAAAGGGTTGATTTAGTGGTGACAAGCCTAGGAAAGTGTGAAAATGTTTTACAACACCTTAAAACACCTTAGCACAAGGATTGGAAAAGGGGTAAAAAGAGGTTGAAAAAGGTCCAAAATCCATAGGCAAGGGTCCAAATGAGTGAAAAGTGTCAAAGGCTACACTTTTTGGTGACACTGTACCTTATTAAAGTCATGGAGGCATAGCTTTGATATGGTTTCTTGGGGGCTCACCTAGTGAACAACTAGCTTCACTAGCCCTTGTGAGCATGCATTTTTGTACCTTATTAAATTCATGGAGGTATGGATTTGATATGGTCCCTAGGGCTCACCTAGTTAACAACTAGCTTCACTAGCCCTCGTGAACATGCATCTTTGTGCTTTATTAAAGTCATGGAGCTATGGCTTTTATATGGTCCCATGGGGTACACCTAGTGAGAAAATAGCTTCACTAGCCCTTGTGAGAAAGCATTTTTGTCCTTATCATAGTCATGTGGGTATGAATTTCATATGGACCTCTTGGGGCTCACCTAGTGAACAACTAGCTTCACTAGCCCTTGTGAGCATGTGCTTTTGTTTGCATAGTGGACAACGCATTCCACTCATAATTTTTTTTTGGAAAAACATCCTAGACCCGGTCCATAGCGTGCTGGATGACCAATCGAAGCTTGATCCATTACATTTTTCTTTTTTTTAATCTTTGATGGTGTATTTTTGCGATCTGGTTATGGCTTTATATATCATTTGCATGTGTTTTCCTTTGTGCCTATGTTGGTCTATCATAGGATCTTGATCTTAGGGGCTTGGACACCCTCTTGGTTATTTTCATCCTATATTATTAACATTTTTACATTTGAAACCCTCTTGATTGTGTGGTTGGCTACTTTAGTGTGAGTTTGAAGCAAGTTCATCCTCTCACTAAAGTGGGGGCTAAATATAGTATAGGAAAATGCATAACCTTGAATTTTCACACTTGTTTTGGCCCACCTTGGTTTATTTATCCTTATGTATGTCTTAATTGCTCCTATTTTCCATCCAAAAGCCTAATAAATTATACCTTTTTATGCCTAATCCTGATAAACATGAAAGGATAAATGATAATTTAATAATTTTGGTTGTGTGTCCTAGATTTTTGGTTCGGGACTGAGATGCTATCTAGGATATCTTTGTCCCCCAAAGGTCTCAGGATCCTAATTTGAAATAGACTTTAAATTGGACGCTCTTTGGAGTCTCTACCCCAAGTTTCAAGACTTGGGACTAAGACATCACCTAGGGCATCTTAGTCCCCCTTAAGGTATTTTTGGGATTTAATTTCAAATATTGGTGGGATTTAGTATCCTTTACTTAATGATATCATGTGTGGGCTTTTTGTGGTGTAATTTTAGGATATTGAGTGCATGAATAAGTATAAATACAAGGTTCATTCATTCATTTTCATCCTAGCAACTTGAGTATTCATTCCGAAGAAAATTTTATGAGATCAAGAGAAATTCTTCAAGCATTCAGAGCCATCATCAAGATTCAAGAATCATAGCAAGGATATTCTTGCATCATGTGTATTTTTGAGCTAACATTTGTGATGTAGGGTTTAGATTCAAGCAAGCAATTCAAGTCAAGATGTAACAAGTATTCGTTGGATTCAATATCTACAACCAAGCTAGACACCTCACACAAGTTTGCGGATTTTACAAAAAGGGTTTGGTGAGTTGCAACATCGTAGTTTTTTCATTCATCATTTCCCTCCTTTATTTCATTTCATTTCAAGGTTTAATTATGAACAAGGGGTTTGACCAAAGAAAACCCCCATTTACTAACAATCAACAAGATTTTCCTCTCTTGCATGTTTGTGCTTGCAGATTTAGGTTGAAGACTTGAAGATCATTTGAAGTGAAAATTTGCAAAGTTGCATTACAAAGTTGTCATCTCCATGGAAACTCACCTACTTGCTAGATCTAGAGGTTTCAGGACCTGTGATATGAAAAGAAGGAAGTGCAGACATTGGATCTCAGAATCACATTAAGAGATTTCAAAAATTCCATATGGGACTAAGTTGCCACCTAATGCATCTTAGTCCTCCATTGTTATTTTTCAAAGATTCTTTTAGATACACTTTTGGCATCTGAAGATTATGCATCTACCTCAAAAAATAACAGCAAGACTAAGACAACAGTAAGGGCATCTTAGTCCTCCCTGACATATTATGACAACTTCTTTGAATTTTTTAAAATCCTCATTACATCTCTAGAATTCCTAGGTACACATACCCTAACTTTCTATTACATGATTTCATCATTTGCACTCGTCATTTAGCTTGCATTACTAGGTTTTGTGAGTTGAATGTAAAATTGTCTTTTCCAAGCTTTTGCTTGGTGGTGAACCCCTCTAAGTTTAAAGAACTCCCTCCTAGGTCTTCCTTATTGGGAATTGAATCATCCTTTGGGTTAATAGTTAATCCAATTTGGGATTCTAGGACAATCTTGAATGAGCTAAGGACAAATGGGGGTATCTAAACCCCTTATTTTATTTATAGTTCACTTATATTCTTTGATTGGTCCTCTCTTGGAGACATTAGGCACAATGTTACCTAAGTTAAAGACCTTGCATTCAAATAAAGTAAGACTCCTTTGAATGTTTCCTACTATTGAATTTGCATTTTTAGTTATATGGCCACCATGCATAACAAAGCTTGCTTTCCTATGGAGCCATCTTGTTTGTTCATGAGCTCCAAGAATATGAAGTTTTGCTAATCATGAAGCTCAAAAATCATTTTTGGTGTGGTGCCTTATCAAAGTTATCAAGAGGTATAAATTTGGTATAGTTTGACAAGAACCCAAATGAGGGCATGACTTTCCCTTAGCTACTTACATGTGTGTTTGAGCACATACTAGCCATGAGTGTGTTTGTCTACTTTAGTGTGAGTTTGAAACAAGTTCATCATCTCACTAAAGTGGGGGATAAATGTGGTAACATAAAAAGTATTCCTTCTGCTTTTCCCTTGCTTGTTTGGGCCCTCCTTGTGAACTAGGCTTAATTGTGCCTTGATTTAGTGTTGAAATGTATTTAACACATTCACATTAGGTCTTCAAACCCTGTGAACTAACTAACATGAATGGTACCTTTCAAAAGTGTTGTGAAGTGTTGTAAGAAACTTTCACACTTTTCTAAGATTTTCTTAATTAACTACACTTAATAAAACTCCTTTTAACCTTAATCATTCCTTATATCTAATGTGATGCAAAGTGTTGTAACACACTAACAGTTTTCTAGGGTTTTCATTAATAATTGTACTTTCTTATGCTTTAATTGTTCTTAAATTACATTTGCAAGACTCATTTAATGTATCTTTTCGAGGATAATACTGACACCAATTAACATCCAATCATAAATTAGGTGTTTTTAGCTTGTGTGGACCAAATTTAGTGATCTAGGACTCATTCATCACCTTGGGTGCATGAGTCCCACCTACAATTTTGGGTCCCAATCCTAGTTTCACATCTTTCTAAGTATTTTTGAAAATGGTCCAATAAATTATTCCTAACATGACTCATTTACCACCTTTGGCGAATGAGTCACATGTGGCCCAAAAACAAAATTAATTCAAATTTTAGGTGGGATTTTATCCTCCTAGATCTGATGTCAGATTTTGGTGTTGTTATTTTTGTAATTCTTGCATAATTAAGTAGAAATACAATGATCTTTCACACATTTACATCCTCACATCCCCAAGCATTCAAGTATTTATCCTAATAGAAAGTTTGAGTTCACAAGTGCATTCAAGGGAAAATTATCAAGATTTTTAGAGAAACATTCAAGAATCAATCATCATGTAAAAGACTTCATGCATCATGTTTGTTTTGGAGCTAACAATTGTGATGTAGGGGTTTTTATTCAAGTAAGTGTTCAATTTAAGATCTATCACCTTCAAGAAAGAGTCAAGATCTACATCCATTGGAGCCATCTCATGCATGTTTCCAACACTTCATTGATAGGATTTGGTGAGTTGCAACATCATATTTTGTTCATTCATCATTATCCATTCCTATCTCATTATATTTCAAGGTTTGATTACCAAAATGAGGTTTGACCAAGGCAAACCCCTACCCACTAACCCAACAACATTTTTCTATCACTTTTGTTTGTTATTTGGAGGTTTATATTGAAGAACATTAAAGAGTAAGATTGGAGAAAATTTGTCAAGTCATTCAAAGTTTTCAAAGTTGTCATTAAGCATCGGAGAACATTGGAGAACATTGGAGAACACCTATAGGCTATTTTTCAAAGATTCGGATCTTGAAACCTGAAGGAGTAGATTGAGTAGACTAAGGAGAATGGATTCGGGTCTTGAAGTTCCAGAAAACCCTAAATGGATTGGTTTTCCAATTTTGGTGAATGAGTCCTAGTTTCAATTAGAATTCATATTTTTACAGATTCAGATACCCGTTTGGCATATTCCTGCTCCTACACAAAAAACCATATTTTGGACTGATTCACCTAGCTTCGTGAATAAGTCCCACTTAGCATTAAGATCATATTTTCTAGCATTTTAGAGCTCCATTCAACCATCAAATTTCCAGGTGCACATAGTCCTTCTTGTAGCTGTATGTATTTTTTCATTTACTTGTGTAGGTCATTGCATCATATTAGGGTTTAATGTTACAACTTGCATTGCATTTATCTTTCCAAGTTCTTACTTGGTGGTGAACACCTTATTAGTTTGTAATCAACCCCTAGACAACCCTATTCCAATATCTCTTTCTCCTTTGCATTGAGATCTCTAGGGTTATCCTTTAATGTAGTAGGTGGAAAGTGGGTATGCTCTATGTCCCAAGTCATATGATACCATGTAAACCCCATTTTCAATATACAACACAAACATATAAGGAAATAACAAAAAAAATGACTTCTCTTTTAAATTCAGAAACACCCCTATAAATACCCAATAAAACATGTTTACTTTCAATAGCTTCAAGTACCATAAGATACATTGAATCATTTACTTATTCATACTACTTCTTTGTTTGATTTTTTGGGCTAGTCTAGAGTACCCTCCCACTTCTACTTATAACTTGGAGTGTAATAATTTTCTCCAAAAATGATTTTTCCCACATAAACCACTCTACTATGGCATACTTTTGCATTTATTTGATTGTAAGTCTATGATTATATATATATATATATATATATTTATATATATTGGCTTAAATACTGTTGTAGATTAGTTTAGGGGGCATATTTTCCACAATGGTTTCCTATGATAGTACATATCAGATTTTCCTATTTTTGTACATGATGTTCATTCAAAGTATACCATAAAATTTGGAAAATTATACTAAATTATCTCATAATAAATATATAAGCAAAATTCCTCCCTTTTTCCAATATTGTTCCTATTATTGCAATACCTTGAAGAAATTCTCAATCATTTTGATGTTATAGACTCTTGTGCCTATTAAGGAGCTATGTTTTATATTATAAGATTTATATTTTATTAAGAGCTCTCTTTCATAGTTTGAATACCATACCTTTATCTCAATTTGACTTACCTCTACTAACCCTTTTCCTTACTAATTTTATCACTTGATAATGTTCAATGTCGCTAGAATGTTATCCCCCATATTTTGTGTAATATCAGTACTTAATAGATCCATATCTTCCATTAACCTTCCTAATTTTAGATATGTAAATTGATCTAGGTTGTTATAGAGACTCACTTTATAGAAAATAGACGTGCATGATAAGGTGAATACACATAATCATATCCACATAGAGTCCATTATTATCAATGCATGCTTGTGAAACCTACACACTTTGAGATACATAGTCACTTTAGGATTCACATGAATGTTGAATGGGAGAAAAACATAAAGATGAAATTTTAGTATCTATGTTGTTTCTCATTTAATTTTGTGCCTATTTTGAGGTAATCTCTTAATACATGTAAATAACAGCAAGTGTCACAAAAATTTGTAAGTTTAACTCATTCTCATAGATTATTTATCACTTTACACACATATTCATAAACATTTATCCATACCCTCTTGATTTACACATAATCTTACACATCCATCTATGTTGTTTCTCATTTACTTTTGTGCCTATTTTGAGGTAATCTCTTAATACATGTAAATAACAACAAGTGTCACAAAACTTTGTAAGTTTGACTCATTCTCATAGATTATTTATCAATTTACACACATATTCATATACATTTATCCATACCCTTTTGATTTACACATTCATCTTATTTGTCTATTTATCACATTTAAATATAAACCTTCCTACATTTTGTCAAATATCATGTCGATCTTAATATTATTCTATATCGAACAAGAGTGTGATTGTAAGGGTTATAAAATTGTCCCTTTCCAGTTTAATATTCAAAACTCAAATTTTATGGGCTCAACGTTTAATATGATTTGATGAATAATTCTAAATAATTCTACTGGAAATAAGGGCACGTCAAGATATTCATTTGACATCATTTTCTATTCTCTAATTATATGTCATCATCCATCTCATTCAGCTTCTAAAATATAATTATCAATTTAACAACTCTCAGCACACATTTTATTACCCTATAATATTATCCTAGGCATTTTTTTAATTTAATACTCTCGCGACTGCTGTAAGAGCTTGCTAGTCATCCGGCCTTTATTGGATCCCCATTATTGACAAGGCAGTCGTTTTAGCTCAAACGCCTGAATAGTTTTGGATCTATCTCTACTTCAGAGGTGAACCATCCGCAGGTGAGGTGGATTTGTGCTATTGAGCACCCTCCTACGCACGCATTCAGAATATGTACAGACCATGTGGGAGTTCCGTTTGGCAGGGTGCTATTTCCTGTTTATTGCACGCTTACCCTGTACATACTCACACAAACAAAAATAGTTGATTTCTGATACTGTTACCAAACAAAAAGAGTATTTCTTCTTACTATGTAAAATGGCTTCCAAGCTAAGTTTAAACTGCAAATGGGTATATGAATTTGAGACCTGAGACATCGTTGAAGAATATGCAGAGGGCAAAGAAGGCCGAGGTAGTGATCAACTACGTCCTCAATGTGGTTGCAAATACTTCGAATGCACATAATGCGACGGTACATACTTGTATATTACTCAAGTGAGACGATATCAACCACTTCGCACCTCAGCATCACTAGTTTTGCGTTTATTAATTAATTATTTGTTAAAGTAGCTTCCCATTTCCAACGAATACGAAGCAAGTTTTTGCTTCACAATCTCCACCTCACATATCGTGTTCTTATTGATATAAATACGATTTTTAATATCTAACTAAATCACTAGCTATACGCATACATGGACATATAAACAAACAGATAGATAAATGAAAGAGAAAACGCAGTCAATTTACTTACAATTATAATTTTTTTTATAGAAAATCGCATTATAAAAGATGACAAACCATCACTAGGAAAACAGAGTCAAAAGATAAAACTAGCAATCACAGCTTGGTGTACAATAGGTACGCCGAAGAGGTGGTGATAGACAAGTACCAAAAAAATTGGTCTATTTTGTGGAGAGTTTGTATGAAATATTCCCTTTCAAATATTTGTATTCTTTGTATAATTAATTATTGTTAGTGATTTGAAATACAAAGTACGGGCAGGCATAAATTTGAAATGTGCACAGTGTAAGCATAGTTTTGAACACAATAAATAGAACAAGGTTCAGTTTTTAAAGTTTAGATTCACAATCTTTTCTTTTATTTTAGTGAGCTTATATTCATTATTGTAAACTTTCGTAAATTATATTAAGGTCTGTATTTAAGAGATTCATTTACAGTTTAAAATATGAGTAGTGGCTGAATGTAGCAATACACATTTACTTTGAATTTAACAATGGATTTTATATTCTGGTCGAGCACAAATTCTCAATTCGAACACAAAAACATAATATGAGTCGATAATAATTGACATGAAATCAGACTGAAATGTCAATGCAATAGACTACAAAAGAACTACCCAACACAAAATATCAAATTCTTGTTAGCAATTAATGATTGTCTCATATGGGGTTGGGGCCCTAGCTCGGTTGGCTAAATCTTTCCTATTGCAGGAGGTTGGTCACGAGGTCTAGTCTCACCCACCCCCATGGTACCGGAGGGCGTGTTGTGTCAGCGCCGCTGGCCATGTTAAAAAGTTTACCAGGCGCACTACAGTTTATAGGGGGTTATGCTACCGGATTCCTGCAGTCTAATAAAAAAAATAAAAATTGATTGTTTCATATGACTTGAATTTCATGAAGGGATTGAAAATTGCTGCATTTATGCATATCTTATTGTAAAAGCTTAAGGTTGAATAATCTTCAGATATTGTAATAGTATGTTCCATCTCTAGCCTAACTCTAATGTTGAGTATGTTTTTCCAATAGATCAAGTAATTTTGATTCATCAAAAAAAATAATCAATTTAACGAAAAGATTTGGTGAACATCTGAAACGAGTGAAACACATAAAAGCATACTTCATAGACTAACTTGATTTGTAAATAATACTTTCCTATTGACAATCACACAGGAAGAAGGTTTGGAAGATTGCATTAGATGGACAACGACATCATTCTGACCACAATTCATGACTGAATATGCATATGTTTTGAATGAAATTAGAATTAATAACATAAAGAATACAATATAGGTCTGAAGCAAAGCCATAATAAGAAACAAGTCTAGTGTGCAAGCAATGTTACAACTGAAAAGCAGCATTTTTCCAATACGCAGTAGCAGCACATGATAGCACAACTGTATATTGTATGCTTTGATGGATTGCCAAACACTGTTCGAAATCTCCCATTTTGGCACAGTCAAGGAGGATAGCAGTGATAGTATGCTTTGAACTGCATATACTATTCTTTAAAGTTTTACACCTGCCAATTGCATTTTCTTTAAAGTTTCTAATTCGCACATATCTCGCAATCAACGAAGTCGATGAAATGACATTAGTTTCAGGTATTCTGAATATATATATTCCTTTTTTTTTTTATCACACTTAAGTATATACTAATTTCGCCGAGAGGCAAACTACAGTGGCATCAAAATCATAGTAAACTTTTTAGCTTTTTTGAAAAAAATGACTGGTAGCTGCTAGTATTCGAACAGAAGAGACACGTGATCATTCAAATATTATTGGCGGTTTAATTCCACGACAGTTACCAGTATTGAAATTAATGCCATGGAAGCCGAGGAGACAGTTGCATGAGCACGTTTAATGTCCTTAATGTAACAGACATTTGAGTTAATGGCATAAAGAGTGGAGGTGTTATGAAGAGGCAGTGGGAAAGAACCTATAAAAAGAAGAAAAGGTTCAGGTCGTGGGGATCTGGCAGGGAGAAGAAGAGGAGCAGGAAGAAAAGAGGAAAAGAGAAGCCGAGAGAGGAGATTGTATCCCTTGCAAAGACACAGGTATTCATTCTTATCCTATATTGTTACTAATACTTCATGTTTAAGAGATTATATGAATTTCTTATGTCATTTCAGTGATCCTAACACTTTGATGCTATCGTCCGACAATATTCCTTTACCAGTTCATTTCTTGGTCTCTGTTTTAAGCATGTTATCTTATAACTGTGTGAGTCGAAGGAGCTTTTTTGCAAAGCTAACTCTATACTCGGGAAGTTTTGTATTATCATAGTTGACCAACAAAACCAACGGGGATTGGAGGGGGAGAGAAAGCTGCACTAAAAGAGGGAAGAAAATATTTTATTTTTGGTATGCATCAGACCTCTCCTTTCTATAACAGTATAGGTGAGCTTAATGTTGCAGCTTGGCTTTCGTAGTTTAACCAGATTTTTTATTGCCATTCTGTGCACGCACTGAGAAGGCAGAAAAGCTCTACATAGTTGACATGGACAAATCTCAAATGCCCTCCACATTTCTCACCACCCATGACTGGTATAAATCGGTGCTCTTATCTGTGGCGGATGTGAAGTAACAAGGTTGAATCCAAAAAGGTAGTGTACAAATCCTTAGAAAACTTGTTCTTGGGAAACTGTTAGTAAAGTAATGTATGGGTAAGCAATATTAATCATTGATAAATTAGTTGCATAATATTGATTTCTATGTTTGTCTGTTTTCAAGCTTTCATCAAGAAGGTTATATTATGAGCTTTATCTTTAATCTATTTATTCAGTTGTAATCAGTGCACAAACTCCTCAATGTTTATATCTTCAGGTATCCAGTCTTGATCTGAAGGTTGAAACCCTTGAAAGTCATGATTTGTAGCTCTAATTTTCATTTTTTGTTTTGTGTTGTTTCAGGTGTGCCATTCATTCGGTAGATGCATGAAATCTGGAATGGAGATGCTCTTCATATAGATCATTGAAACCCTCAAAACTCTAGATTTGTAGCTATAATTTTTAATTTTTGTTTCAGTGATTCCAATTTCATATTTTGAATGTGTGTATTTCAAGAGCAAATCTGTAATTTAAAGGCAAGATATCTAGTGAATAGAAAGAATCAAATTTCATCATTTGATGTGGGTATGCAAGGCCAAAGCTATGATGCAGGCATTGGGGACTACGAAGAGGTGGAACATGGGAGGGAACTGTGGTGGAGGCATTACTACATAAGTTGTGGAGCGTTGAGCACAAATTGAATACCATGTCGTCTATGCTCAAGAATATCATATTATTCTCGCAACTGTTGGGGAAGAGGTGGAGCAGTAAATCCATACCGTAGATCATGCACAACTATCACTCATTGCTATTGATGGACTTACTAATCTAGGCTTTCATTTTGTTAGTTTTTTGAAGTCTAAATTTAAGTTTAAGAAACTTCTTTTTCGAATAGATGTTTCCACTTCCTATTTAGAAACATCTAGTTCGAATAGAAGCTTCTAGTATCTCATTCGAAATCTTTCCCTTTTTTATAAATATGTCATTATTGATCTCTCATTTGTATTGTTGAGAAAAAGAATTAATTTTTTGAGAAGAAGAATTAATTGCTGAATTGAAGCTTCTGATGTAAAGAGATTTTCTGAGATAATAAAAGCTATTGATCCTTGCGTAGTGGTTTTTCCTCCACATTGGAGGTTTTCCACATAATCTTTGTGTTCTTCGCAATATCTTATTTTGCTATCTATTTTATTTACTATGTTTATTTTTATTGTTGTTTTCGTTACTTTTATTCTGGCAAAAATTTCATAACAATTGGTATCAGAGCGCCAGGTTGCTGGAAGATTTGGTGTGTGTAGGTTTTTTTTTCTTTCGTTGAGTAGCATGGAGGTCACAACAAGTGACATGGAAAGTTAAATGGGGCTAATTTTGCCTTATGGAAATCCCAAATGGAGGATATATTAATTCTGAAAGATCAGTATTTGCCGCTCGAAGGAATATCAAAGAAACCCACATCAATGGCTGATGAAGATTGGAAAAAGATGGATAGAAAGGCAATTGCAACCATCCGTCAATGCCTGGCTAAGAATGTGTATTTTAATGTTGCAAGAGAGAAGATAGCAGCAGAACTATGGAAAAAGCTTCATGATCTATATGAGAAGAACACTGCATCAAATAAAGTTTTTCTGATGAAAAAATTATACAATCTCAAAATGAAGGAGGGTGCTTCAGTAGCAGAACATTTAAATGAGTTCAACATAATTACTAGTCAGCTTGCCTCTGTTAAAATCACTTTGGATGATGAGATTAGAGCCATCTTATTAATGTGTTCAATGCCAAGATGATGAGATTAGAGCCATCTTATTAATGTGTTCAATGCCAGATAGCTGGGAGAATTTGATCGTAGCTATTAGCACTTTGGCACTTGGAGGAACTCTAAAGTTTGATGATGTCAGTAGCAATTTAATGAATGAGGAGCTATGACGTAAATCAATGACAGAGAACCAGGAAGGAGAAGCCTTAGCCCTAGCTGATCGTGGTAGAAAATTTGATCAAAACCAACAAGGGCGTTCGAAGTCAAGAGGAAGATCAAAATCAAGAAGAGGCAGAATCACCTATTATCATTGCGGCAAATTGGGACACATGAAAAGAGAATGTCGAATCTGGAAGCGAGAGAAAAAGGAACAAAAACCAACAAGTACAAATGAAGAAACTACAGCTGTTGCATCAAATGGTGAGGTATTAATTACTGTTTCATATGAGGATGCATGTCTTTATACTTCTAATCATGATATTGATTGGATTTTAGATTCTGGAGCCTCCTACCATGCTACCCCAAGCAAAGAAAATTTTATTTCTTATAAATCTGGTAATTTGGGTAAGGTTCGCTTGGGTAATAATAATTTATGTAGTATTGAGGGAGTGGGAGATGTTTTAATAAAAATAGAAGATAGTTGTAGTTTATTGCTTAAACAGGTTAGACATATACCAGAGCTTGGAATGAATTTAGTTTCAGCTGGAAAGCTAGATGATGAAGGCTGCCATATAGTATTTGGCAAGGGATGCTGAAAAATTGTAAAAGGTTTGTTGGTTGTTGCAAAGGGGCAGAAAATAGGCACTCTTTATACATTAAAATCGAAGCTACAAAAGTCAGATATTGCTATTGTTGCAGAGGAGCCTGCAGCAGATTTGTGGCACAAAAGACTTGGACACATGACAGAAAGAGGTCTGAAAATACTTGCTGAGCAAAAGCTTTTTCCTGGAATAAAAGGTACAAAATTTAAATTTTGTGAACATTGTATTATGGGTAGATAGAAAAGAGTGTCATTCTTAAGGAATAATTCAAAAAGGGATACTGAAATATTAGATTTGGTGCATTCCGATGTTTGTGGCCCAATTAATATAAAATCACTGGGAGGGGCTGCTTATTTCGTTACTTTTATTGATGATGCATCAAAAAAGGTGTGGGCTTTCCCTATTAAAAGTAAGGATCAAGTTTTAGATGTTTTTCAAAAATTTCATATGGCTGTTGAAAGGGAAACTAACAAACTTCTGAGATGTATTAGAACAGATAATGGTGGGGAGTATTGCTCCAACCTTCGAAGAATATTGTAGTAAATATGGGATAAAGCATGTCAAAACAGTTCCTCTCACTCCACAACAAAATGGGACAGCTGAGAGAATGAATTGGACAATAATGGAGAAGGTGGGAAGTATGCTTTCAAATTTTGGTTTGCCTAAACATTTTTGGGCAGAGGTTGTTCGTATTGCTTGTTACTTAATAAATCGCTCTCCCACAACTTCATTAGATGGAGGCATTCCCGAAAAGGTATGGACCGGTAAGGAGTTATATTATTCTCATTTGAAAGTTTTCGGTTGTGAAGCTTATGTGCACATTCCTAAAGAACAGAGGTCCAAGTTGGATGAAAAATCATTGAAATGTATTTTCTTAGGATATGCTGACAATGAGCTAGGTTATCGGTTGTGGGATCCTCTAAAAAGAAGAATTATTAGAAGTAGGGATGTTATTTTTAATGAATGAAAAATGTTTAAAAATATTAACAAATGTGTGGAGATGCAGAAATTTGTTGAAATTAAAGGACAGCAAGAGGAGCAACTTGAAAATCTTCCACCATTGGAAGAAGCCACTGCTGAAAATAATGACCAGCCATTACAGCATAATGCAAATGAGGAACAACAAGAAGTAGAAGTCATGCAAGAGCTGTTACAAGATATTTTGGTTCTCAGATCTGCTAGGCCTCATAAGGTTTAATAAAAGATATTCTCCCTCTGATTATATTTTATTAACTAATGAAGGTGAACCTAGTTGTTTTTAGGAAGCTTATACAAATGAACATAGTAAAGAATGGAAGAAATCAATGGAGGATGAAATGGACTCTTTGCTAGAAAATCGAACTTGGGAGTTGGTAAAGCTTCGAAAAGGAAGAAAAGCTCTACAAAATAAATGGGTGTACAAGATCAAACATGAGGGTGATGAGAAGAAGAGATACAAAGCAAGGTTAGTGGTGAAAGGATTTGCTCAGAAAGAAGGTATTGACTTCAATGAAATTTTTTCACCTATTGTTAAAATGTCATCCATTAAAATTATTCTTGGTCTTGTTGTTGCTCTAGATTTGGAATGTGAACAGTTAAATGTAAAGACTGCCTTCCTTCATGGAGAATTGGAAGAGGAAATTTATATGGAGCAGCCAAAAGGTTTCAAAATAAAAGGAAAAGAGAACTTGGTTTGCAGGTTAAAAAAGAGTCTCTATGGGTTGAAACAGGCACCTCACCAGTGGTATAAGAAATTTGATTCATTTATGTTGGAGCATGATTTTAATAGACTAGAGACTGATCATTATGTCTACATCAAAAGATATGACCAAGATAAGTACATTATATTATTGTTATATGTGGATGATATGTTAGTTGTTGGACAGGATAAGGATATGATTAACAGGTTGAAGAAGGATTTGAGCAGCCAGTTTGCAATGAAGGATTTGGGTTCAGCACAACAAATATTGGGCATGAAGATTATTCATGATAGAAAGAAGAAAAAATTATGGTTGTCACAAGAAAAGTATATTGAAAAGGTGCTTGACAGATTTAATATGAAGGATGCCAAGCCAGTTGGTACACCTCTTGCTTCCCATTTCAAATTGAATTCCAGTTCATGCCCTTGTGATGACAAAGAGAAGGAAGAAATGAAAAAGATTTCTTATGCTTCAGTAGTTGGTAGTTTAATGTATGCCATGGTATGCACACGGCCAGACATTGCACATTCAGTGGGAGTAGTCAGCAGGTTCCTTGCCAATCCACGTAAACAACATTGGCAAGTGGTGAAATGGATGTTAAGATACCTTAAGGGTACTAGTCATTACTGTTTATGTTTTGGTCATACTGATGTGGTGCTTGAAGGTTTTACAAATGCAGATATGGCTGGAGATGTGGACACTAGAAAGTCTACCACTAGTTTTCTATATACATTTGCAGGTGCAGCAGTGTCTTGGGTATCTAGGCTACAAAAAATTGTAGCTTTGTCCACAATAGAGGCAGAATACATAGCTTCAATTGAAGCATACAAAGAGATGTTTGGGATACAATGATTCCTTGGAGAGTTAGGCATAAAACAAGACAAGTATGTGTTATATTGTGACAGCCAGAGTGCCATTCACTTGGCGAAAAACCCAGCCTTTCACTCACGAACCAAACAGATTGACTTAAGATATCATTGGATTAGACAGGTGTTGGAGGAAGGAAAGCTACACTTGGAAAAAATCCATACAGCTGAGAACCCTGCAGATATGTTTACAAAAATATTGCCAAGAGCCAAGCAAGAGTTATGTAGGAGCTTGGCAGGGCTGCAAATGACTTGATGCATAAGCTTGGGCAAGGATCAATAGCTTTAAGATCATCTACAATTGCAGTTTGGTATCCAGGAGTCTTGCATTTAGCTTCAAGTGGGAGAATGTTAGTTGTGAAGGCTAAATTTAGCTTCAAGTGGGAGAAATCTAGGCTTTCATTTTGTGTCTGATCATTTTTCCCATTTGCCCTACGGTTGATAAGAATTCATCAGGTTCAAAGATTTTTTTTGTTAATCTATGATTTGGTCTGAGTTATGATATCTTGTGTTAATTCTTTGAAGAATATAGTGTGGGGGCGAAACATGTGAAAAGACACCCATGGGAAGATATTTAACTCATAGCTACCTACTCTAGAAAGGCTATTATTGTTATCATCAGATGATCCTAGAAACATTAGAGAGGAGAAACTTAGATACATTGAGAAAAATAGCAAATGGAGGAATGAGAGTAGAACTGGTTCTTAAAGCAAAAGGTATAAAAATTAATGGATCTTCTATTTTAATTGAATCCATAGCTTTGAATGTCATATTGAGATACATAATAAATAAAAATAGATGAGTGAAGAAATTTAATGATAAGAAATGTAAAAGAAAGAATGCCTCTATAATGGAAATAACTCCATAGTTTGTATTTTTATTTTTCAAAATTATCTTAAAATCATAAAAGATTTACAATAGTATCAATTGACAATTTATTTCATTTTTTTATATTTTCATAATAATGAAAGAAATATATGAATAATATTAATCTCTTTGATTGTTTATATGTTCTTTTTTTTCTCAATAATTTCATATAATTACTTTGAAAATGTTTTATAAGAACATTACATATTGTTTTGCATTGATGAAATTTCATATAGTATTTACATGCAAGTTCACATCTACTAAAATTGAACTTAAAAAATTAAACATCAAACTTCCTAGCTAAATATGTTTGCATTTTGATGTTTTAAACATCATTAATTAATGTAGACAAAATGAAATGATTAATACAATCTTTCTATAGTCAAAGTTAATTATCAACAATTATTCCTAATAACAGGGGGTAGTTGTATAAGTATTGATACATTAATAAAGTTTATTTTAAACAATTAATTCATTCTATGAATGGTTGAAGATTCAAAATCAAAGATAAATCATAACAAAAAATCAAAACTAAAACCAAAGAAATTTGATCAAAAAATCAGAAAAAACAAAAAGAATATTCAAAATCAAAATCAAAGAAATTTGATAGAAAAAATCAAAAATCAAAATATTTTATTAAAACTAGAAATCAAAGATAAATCACAAAGAGATTTGATAGAAAAATCAAAATCAAAGAAATTTGATAGAAAAATCAAAATCAAGATATTTTATTAGAAATAGAAATCAAAGATAAATCACAAATATTTTTAAATATTTACCATAGATAAATTAAAAAATCAAAACCAAAACCAAAGAAATTTGATTAAAAAATTAGAAAAATCAAAAAGAATATTCAAAATCAAAATCAAAGAAATTTGATAGAAAAAATCAAAAATCAAAATATTTTATTAAAACTAGAAATCAAAGATAAATCACAAAGAGATTTGATAGAAAAATCAAAATCAAAGAAATTTGATAGAAAAATCAAAATCAAGATATTTTATTAGAAATAGAAATCAAAGATAAATCACAAATATTTTTAAATATTTACCATAGATAAATTAAAAAATCAAATTAAAATTAAAAATTAAAAATTAAATTAAAAGATTAGAGATAAATCAAAAAGATCAAATAAAAATCTTAACCATCAAATAAATAAATCAAAGATAAAAGATAAATACAAAAATCAAATAAATAATTCAAAGATACAAAATAAATCAAAGATTTGAATAAACTAAAAAGAATGAAATAAATAAATTAAAAAACTTGATCTCAAAGAAAAATAAAATATAAATTAGATATTTGACCACAAAGATGAATCAATAAAAAATGAATAAAAGATCAAATAAATAAATCAAAGATGAAAAATAAATTAAAGAATCAAATAAATAACTAAATAAAAGAGATTTGATGAGAAAGAGAAAGAGAAAGAGAAAGAGAAATAGAAATAGAAATAGAAATAGAAATCAAGGATAAATCACAAATATTTTAATATCTTTACCATAGATAAATTAAGCATAAAAGAACTTTCCTAAAGTTTCTAAATTAATTCTCAAAATAGTAATTAAAAAATATTAAAAATATTTTAAAAAGAAAAATATTATTTGATTTCATTCTAAAATATATTTTCGATAATATAATATGAAAAAAATTTAAAACAATTTTTCATTTTAAATTCTAAATTAATGTATTTAAAATTTAAAATTAAATGAAAAGAAAGCATCCTACATTTACTATTACACTTTAAAAATATTCAATAATTTTTAAAAAATTGAAAACATTTGAAAAAAGGAAAAACCATTCATATTCTATTTTATTTAAGGCTAAAGTTAAGTTTAGGTTAGGTTTTGGTTTATTTGAGAAAAGGATTATGGTTCAATTAGGGGATAGTGTTAGACTTAGGCTTAGTATTAGAATTATGATTATAAATAAATAGGGTTAAAATTTAATTAGGGTTAGAATTAGAATTAGGGTTATAGTTAGGGTTAGGGTTAGGGTTAAAATTAAGATAAGGGTTAAGTTATTAAAATTAAGATTAGGGTTAGTGTTTAATTATGGTTAGGGTTAGCGTTTAATTAGGATTAGGGTTTAAATAGACTTAGGGAGGAATAGAGTTCAATTAGGTTAGGGTAACCATTTAATTAGGATTAAGGTTAAATTAGGGTTAGGTTAGAGCAAGGGTTCATTTAGGGTTAGATTTACTATTAAGATTAGGGTTCAATTATATCATGGTTCTAGAGTTAATTAAGATTTTTGTTAGGGTTAAGATTAGGGCTAAGGTAAAATTAGGGTTAGAGTTAGAGTTCAATTGGGGTTTGTGTTTAATTAGGGTTAGGTTTAGGGTTAGGGTTAAATTTCAATTAGGATTATAGTTAAGGTTTAATTAGGGTTACGGTTTAATGAGGGTTAGATTTAAGGTTAAAGAGAGGGTTGTAAAAATTTAGATAAAATTATTTATCAACTTAAACACATAATACATGGAAATTAATATACTAAATAATGTATAAAATCAATCTAAATAATGCATAACAAACATATGATCAAAGAAAACCTAAAAATATACAAGAAAAACACACACATGCACACACACACACACACACACACACACACATAGAAAGTTTTTTCATTATTATTTTCAGCCAATAATCTAATTTAAAATGGGAGATTCACATAACGAATTGGAACCCCTCTCAACAAATGTGCAAGAACAATTTTGGAGTATTGAATAAGATCGTAAAATAAATCGTGATGTTGCAAAAAAAGTTCATGGGGCATATAGTATAGTAGCTGCATTTCCAAATATGCTCAAAGAAGTATATAGTGATCACTATGAAAATAAAGGTCCTAATACCATTCTCATTGCTAAAGAATTTGTAATGTACTTACACCATTACAAAGGATGTATGGAAACATATAAGACTTCCATTTCTAATATTTTTTCTTTCAAATGACAACATATTTTGTGCTACTCATTATTTGTAATGTATGTAGTTTTTTTTAAATGTGGGGTATTAAATATATTTTTTAAGTGGATGTGTGTCAAATCTATATGAAATATTAAATGTGCCTCAAATATAAGTTAAATATTTTTAAGCAAATGAATACATTTTTTTACGCATTTTATCTAATGTTAATTTCAATTTTTAAATGATTTTAAAATTGATGTTGTACAAATGGTAATAGCAATTACACTTTATATAAATTAAAATTTAAGATTTATATTTATATTTTTAAGAAATTATTTAATAAATGTTTTCAAATCAATCTTAACCTAGCCCTAATCCTAACTATATCTCTTTACCCTAATCCTAACTATATCTCTAGCCCTAACCCTAATCTTAACCCTAACCCTATTTCTAAGTCATTGTCTAACCCTAAACCTAACCACAGTGACACTAAACCTAACTATATCTCTAATCCAAAACCTAACCCTAAACATAACCATAACCAAGATGTAAACCATAACCCTAACCATAATCCTATTGCTAAAATTGATCTTAAATCTAATTGTAACCCTAATCCTGAACCTTACTCTAACCCTAATTTTAAGCTAATCTTCATGCTAACCATAATCCTAATTTTGATGCTAATCGTAAGCCTAATCTTCATGCTAACCCTAAGCCTAATCCTAACTATGTCTCTTAACCCTAACCCTAACCCTATTCTTAACTAAATCTCTAATCCTAAACCTAATGATATTTCTAACTCAAAAGCTAACCCTAAGCATGACCATAACAATTATGCAACTCCTAACCCTAACCTTCACCTTAAACCTAATTGTAACCCTAATCTTGAACAAATCTTGATGCTATCCCTAAAACTAATTTTGATGCTAACTCTAAGCCTCATCCTAATGCTAACTGTAACTCTAATCCTAACTATATATCTATCCTTAATCTTAACCTTGACCTTAACCTTAACCCTAACCATATCTCTTAACCCTAACCCTAACCCTAATCCTAATAACCTTAACCACAACTATTACCCTAACCCTAACTATATCTCTTAACCCTAAATTTGACCCTAAACCTAAATGTAACCCTAATCCTAATGCTA
This sequence comes from Sequoiadendron giganteum, assembly GCA_007115665.2. Taxonomy (NCBI): domain Eukaryota; kingdom Viridiplantae; phylum Streptophyta; class Pinopsida; order Cupressales; family Cupressaceae; genus Sequoiadendron; species Sequoiadendron giganteum. The sequence continues at coordinate 521,532,687 of CM021101.1, forward strand.
ATCCTAACCCTAATCCTAAACTATTCTTCATGCTAACTCTAACCCTAATTTTGATGTGGACCTTGACCCTCATCACAATGTTAACTATATTTCTAATCCTAACTATATTTCTTAACGCTAACTCTAACCCTAAATATATCTCTAGCCCTAATCCTAACCTGAACCCTAAGCCTAACTATATCTCTTACCCCAACCTAACCATAATCCTAACTGTAAACTTGATCTAAAACATAACTATAACCCTAATCCTGATAACTTTAACCCCAATTTTTACCCCAACCCTAACTATATATATTAACCCTTAACTTGACCTTGAACCTAATATCTCTTGACCTAACCCTAACCCTAACCTTAACTATATCTCTTAACCTTAACCCTAACCCTAATCCTAACTAAATATTGATGATATAATATTTTTTTATTGTATATTATAAATATACTAAAATATATATTTATATATTTTAACTTAACATTTAAATATTAAATTATATATATTATTTTTAAAAATTGAATTACAAATATTATACTAATATATTAAATATTACAATAATTTAATATAAAATATAAAAATAATCTATTTAAGATATTGCATGTTACATGGCGACTGCTACTAGCATATATATATTTAATAATATGTATCTCTCGACGTATTTTATATATATTATTAAATATATATATGCTAGTCATTTATCATATGAATATTACTCTTATTCCATATCAAGCAAGACTGATTGCAAAGGTAACTTCATGTTTATATATTTGTCCCTTTCTGATTCACTATTCTATAACCTCTTGTTTATAACCCTGTGCAAGATTTGATGATGAAATCTAAATAATTCTACTGAGAAAGAAGCACACATCAAGATACTCATTTGACATCATTTTCTATTATCTAACTATAAATCATCATCCAACGTATAAAATTTATAATATGAAATCATCAATTTACCAAACTCTCGGTGCACATTTTTCCATTTTATATTATCTAAATATAAATCATCATCCATCTCATAAAATTTCTAATATGAAATTATCAATTTACCGAACACTCAATACACATTTTTTTAACCTAAAATATTATATTATCAAAACCTCGAGGCCGTTAAAAGCCAGGCAAGGCCTTTGGCATATAATAATATAGTAAGAACTTGCTAGTCATCAGACACATTGAACGGAAGAGACTGCCAAGGGGTATTGGTTAGTTTGTGCATAGTCGAAGGATACGGAGCCTCCAGCCTTTAATGGATCCCCATTGTTGACGAGGCAGTCGTTGTTGCTCAAACGCCTGAATAATTTGGGATCTATCTGTATATCAGAGCTAAACATTCCGCAGGCGAGGTGGATTTGTGCTATTGAACAGCCTCCTGGGCACGCATTCAGAATGTGTACAGACCATTTGGGAGTTCCGTTTGGCAGGAACCCGGCGGATCCCTCAGTCACTGATATGTCCTCTTTTTTGCACGCTTGCCCTGTACGTACTCTCCCGCAAACCAAATTAGTTAACAAAAAAACCATAATTTAAATTTCTTACTATATAAACCTAAACTTGTTTTCCTAGGCGAAGTTTAAACAGCAAATGGAAGTATAAATTTGGGACCTGAGACGCTGTTGAAGAATATGCAGAGGGCAAGGAAGGCCGAGGCAGTTATCAAGTACGTCCTCATTGTGGTTGCAAATGCTTTGCATGTACATAATGCCTTCATCTCTACCGGTATATAAAGGCTTTGAATGCACTATAAACAAACAGATAGATAAAGGAAATACATTTAGATATTAATTATTTTAATTTCTATTTCAAAATATTTTACAGCTTAAAAGTAAGATTTTTTTAGAAAAAAAAAATAAAGAGGAAAAAAGAAGTGATAAGATTGAAATAAAAAAAAAAGTTATATTTTAATATATTTCAATTTTAAAACATTTAAAAATAAATAAAAATGATTTAACAATTTAAAATTAAGTTTTTCTGTTGTAAAAATAAAGATAAAAAAGACATTGAAATAAAAATAGAATTATATTTTTTATTAATATTTCAATTTTTATTTTTTAATTTAAAAAAAAAAATGATTTAACAATTTAAAAGTACGTTTTTTTGTTTAAAAACAAAGAGAACAAAAGAAGTTGATAAGATTGCAATAAAAACTAGTTTTTTATTTGAAAAACAAAGACAAAAAATGTTGATAAAATTGAGATAAAAAAGTGAATTATATTTTATTAATATTTTAATTTCAAAACTTTTTCTATTTTTATTTTTAGAATGATTTAACAATTTAAAAGTAAGCTTTTTGTTTTAAAAACAAAGAAAATAAGAAGTTGATAAGATCTTTATAATGTTTTTATTTATATCCTTACCTAAAGAACCAACAATTAAATCTTAATAATAATGTTTCAATTGAAATGGAGAAATCCAACCCATATTAAACTTTTAAAACTTAACAAATAACCTAATGATATCTATCATTATAAAATTATAAAATAATAAAGTATATTTCATTTATAAGGAAGGGTTCTCCATGCTTAAAAGCATCCACAAGTTTCAAATTCTTAGGAAAATATTTGTAGTGATGTGTTTTTTTCTAAAAATAACAAGGTTTAATTCAATAGATGGAAAAAAAATCTTTCAAATTCTTTTCTAATATGAGATTCATTATTAATTAATATATGATTAAGATGTATGTCATAGAATTTTTCATCCAATTTAGATCCTTTAATACCAACTTTTAGTTAATGTATGTAGATTTTTTTTCCTTTCTAACCGCTTACAAATTTTTACATGTTAATCTCTACTTAATATTACCTACCTTGATCTGTATCTCATCACTAACAAGCTAATTTTGTATAATTTTGCATAATAAAACCTCTCTTGAATCAATGTAAAGAATTCCACTCTCTAAAAAGCCTACAATTTATTACATAGTCTAGATAATATAATAACATCAATAGCACTAGTTAAATTGGAAACACGGTATACGCTTATGTTATTATCTTGAAATATATTAAAAAAACTATGAATTCCTTTATTACATGAATAATACCTTAACCAAATAATATTCAATTTGAAAACTCCTTAAAGATAATGTTTAATCATAGTAGATGAGGAATCAAAATAAAATATATATAATATAGGATTATACTTTAAACATAGATACAAGTTGATACTCAACACATTATTAAAAACATTATTATTAGAGAAAGATAAATTCTAGAATGTTTTTATGAAAATAAAATATATCAAGTCTAGAGAAACTCTTCTATTTTATTTTTCATGTTTAATAAAAAATATCAAATACTATAATTTCTCCATAGAGTAAAATAAATTAAATATTCTCTTCATGCTTTCTGGATGAAATATTTAATTTCCTTTCATGCCAACCATAATTCTCAATATTTTTTTTTCCTTCAATCATATTAGAATAATACTAATGACTCAAAAAATACTAAAAAAAGACCACTTATATGACCATAGATTACATGTATCTTTTTACTTATTAAGTGAATTAAATAAACAAAAATAAAATACCTTATCTATAACATTTAATTTGACTCATAATTTGAAAACAAGGAGAGAATCCTCTACCAATAATAATAAAAAAGAAAAAATGTTAAATAAAATAATATTACTCCTGTGTCGCCAAAAAGTGTAGCCTTGACACTTTTTCACTCATTTGGGCCTTTTCCCTTGGATTTTGGCTTGATTTTTCCCAGATCTAATGTTGTAATGTGGCCAATACATTCACATTAGGCCTTGAATGATTGCACATCAAAAAAAACCTAACAAAGTCTTACAATAGTGTTGCGGAGTGTTGTAACATATTTCTTCATGTTTCTAGGACTTTTCCACAATAATTCACCTAAATAACTCCTTTTCAAGCCTTAGTCTAAAGTATTTTGAAGTGTTGTAACACATTTCCACACTTTCGTAGGCTTGTCATCACTAAATCAACCCTTTCTCATGATAAAATGGCCTCTTAGTGCACTTATAGGCCCGGCTTAAGTGTGTTTTGGTAGACAATCTTGTTAATCAACATTAAACACCATTGAATTCCTGACTACCACTTGAACTGGTCCAAGTGGACTAAGTCACCACCTTGGGAGACTTAGTCCCATTCGGCATAAAATTCAAAATTAAATCAAAATTGTAACGGGAATTCGCCTCCAAAACCCTCAGGTCGACCTATGTTGTGTTATTTTCAGGGAATTAGGACATAACATGTATTTAAATAAGGGGTTTTCTCCTCATTTTACCTCTCTCCTACACTCTTTCATTCATAACATCTCATATTCACAAGAACTCAAGCCGTAAATCTTCTCGAGAAATCATTCAAGCACTAAGCACTTCAATCAACATCCATTAGAGCTGGTTCTTGCATATCTTTAGACTTCTTCGACAAGGGTTTGGTGAGTGTTTATGTTTGCATCTTATTCAATCATCCTTCCCTTTACATTCTATTTCATTTGGGTTTGATTACCAACATGGGGTCTGAATAAGGTAAACCCTTATTCTCTAACCCTAACCTTTTTGTAGAGATTTAGGATCAAAGAGATATCAATCAAGCACCATGTAGAGATTTAGGATCAAAGAGATATGAATCAAGCACAAGATGATGTCAAAAACTTGTTAATAGATTGAAAACAAAGAGGTAACTAAATAGGAGAAAACAAGAAGATCTAGATCCACAAGATGTGGAAATCAGGATCAAGATCCACACGAAGTGGAAAGAATTAAGGTGTGAACTCAATAAGGACACCTAACTAGGATTAAGTAAGCCAGGTGTAAAGCTAACATGTGTACACCAACATCCCACCTTAAGCATAGCTTAGGTGTGAATTAAAATGATGGGTCCCTACTACAAGGCCATTTTAGGTACCCATGCATAAAACTAAACTCTCAGAAATGGAGAAAGATAGAAAACCCAATGGGAAAAAAACTATCCTCCGAAAAGAGAGAACATGTAAGATGTAAAAGTGAAAGAAAGATAGAAGTAGGACTCAAGACCCCCAAGAACTACTTCTATCACAAAAGTACAAGAAATATTCCCCTTAAAGGAGAGAAAGAGAGAGACTTGGAAGGCCCCTGTAAGATATGTTGTAGTACACATAGATGCTCGATGAAGTATGTCAAAGAGAATCCATGAATGTTGAACCACATTTCTCCCCTTAGGAAGAAGTAAAACTATAGAAGTGTGAAAATTATCTTCCCATTCTTGATAGGAACATGCAGAAAGAAGTATGAAGGTCTCTGAATTATGCACAAGATCCAAAGATGTTGATGGTTCCCATAATGTCTTCGTAGAATGCTCAATGATCTCCAAACCAAAGTTGATCTATGAAAAAGATTCAAGAATAGGAACCACATGGATCATTGATGTATGATGATAACTGAAACCATAAGAATCTTATACTGTCACAATAGAAGGTGATGTAGGCAAGGAATGAGCAAGAATATCTAAAGAAGACAAGGATGATGGAAGTTCATTGAAGCTATCATAAAAAAGAAGACTGATTTCCTCAGTGTGTACAGCAATGCAGGACTATACAAAAAGACATGCAATGTCAGGTAGATATGCATCCCAATCAACAATGCTAGGAATACTGATATCTTGTTGCAAAGAAGTGCAGGAAACTCTCAAAGAAGTGACTCTGAAATCCGATGAAGCAACAGGAGGAGGTGGAGGAATGATGATTTGCTCTGTGTCAACATGATATTCTTCATGACATGGGATATAATTTATGATCATTGTAGGATCATGTGGGAATGGAGAATCATTTGAATCTCCATGCATCTCCCAAAGTTTGATCCATAAAGTATGTGGACCCTCAATATCCATGATGACAATAAAAGTGTCATGTGGTATATGTAAGCTAATTAATTCAATAATATGATCATTTTTATTAACTCATTTATCCTTCTGAAATTGACTACTAGGTTCAGGGATAAGTCCATACAAATGGGGCAGAAGATTTTGGTACCTAAGATGATTTAGGATGCCTTGACACCAAGATTTATAGTTTCCCTTGTTTAGGTTGATTACAAAAAAATGAGTTTTATATCCCATGATAAAAAAAAAGTGTAATTACCACCTTTGGAACTTTATTTCAAGTTAGATTAGGTACGGAGTTGATTCAAGTTAGATTAGACAGAACCCTAATTTACGATCAATGGATTCTTAAATACTTTTTCTCTTTAAAAGCCCTAACGAGGGTGGGCTTTGATAATTTTCCTATTAGCTTTGTGGCAGATCCTATTGTAGCTAGAAGAAATATCCCTTTTAGATTTGAACGGATGTGGTTGCATCATCCTAAGCTCCATGATGAGATTAGAAAATGGCACGAAATATTTCTATTTCGGGGACTACTATGTTCAGGGTGGCCAAAAAATTTAGAGAAGTCAAAAATAGGATAAGAGAATGGAATAAAGATTCTTTTGGTAATATCTTTAAAAGAAAAGAAGAATTAAAGCCAGATCTTAAGGAGGTCCAAGAAAGGATCCAGTAAGAGGGATGCAATATGGAAACTAGAAAGAATGAAAATGGGCTTCTTCTCGAGATGCATGACATCATTGCTAAAGAGGAGGGAATATTGGAGGCAACGATCTAGAGTGCAATGGCCTGTTGTCGGGGACAAAAACACTAGTTATTTTGACATGTCTACCCTGAAACACCATGTTGTGAATAGGATAACTTATATTGAAGAAAATAATGCTCGTTTAATGAAGGAAGAGGATATCAAGAGACAAGTTGTTGAGTATTTTAGAAATCTCCTTTCAGCTTACGATGGTGTTAATCAAAATCTTCAGGACTCTCTTTCAGTGGTTATTACCAGTCTTGTTAAGGAGGAGGACAAAAAAATACTCTAGTCCATCACTTCAACAGATGAAATCAAGAGGGATACTTTCTCTTTTGAAGGAAACAAAGCTCATGGACCTGATGGATTTCCTATGTTCTTTTTTCAAAGGTTTTGGGAGATTGTGGAAGAGGATGTGGTGAATGCGGTTAAGGAATTCTTTGGATCGAGAAGCATCCTAAAGGAACTCAATGCTACCTTCCTATTTTTGATTCCAAAACTTCCTAAGGCTCCGGATTTTGAAGCTTTTAGGCCCATAAGCCTTTGTAATTCTTTCTATAAAATTATTTCTAAAGTCCTGACTTCCAAACTCTTAGCTATTTTTCCTTCCTTAATTTACCCTCAGCAAAATGGCTTTGTTCCTGGTAGGAAAATCTTGGATTCAACTATTATTGTGCATGAAAATATTCATTCGCTTACTATTTCTAAGACTGAGGGTTTCCTCTTGAAGCTTGATATTTCCAAAGCCTATGACCGGGTTGAGTGGGAGTTTTTATTTAAAATTTTGAGTGTGTTTGGCTTTAGTAATAGAGTCATTCAATTGGTTTTCTAGCTCATCTCTTCTGCAACTATCGCCATTTTGATTAATGGATATCCTTCAAAACATTTTAAGAATTCCATACGATTAAGACAAGGTGATCCCACATCCCTTATTTTGTTTACTTTAATGGCTGAATGCCTTGGGAGGAATCTGAATAGATCGGTGGTTCAAGGAGCTTTGTTGGGCTTACACCCTTCATCTAGCAATCTTGTTAGATGTCATCAATAGTTTGTTGATGATACCATTTTGATGGGTAGATCTACTATGGCCAGAGCTAAAACTCTGAAAAAAATTATGGATGACTATGAGGGAGCTTTTGGTTAAAAAATTAATATTAAAAAAAGTTCTTTGTTTTTCTTCAATACTCCGGTTAGAAGACAAAACAAGATTGCTAACATTTTTGAATGCAGAGTGGAGACTCTTCCTTCAATTTACTTGGGCTTTCCCTTGGGCCTTAACCCCTCTAACTCTTTCTGGAATTCCTTGGTGCATAGATTCAACAAAAAGTTGACCAATTGGAAGGGAGCTCTTCTTTGTCAAGCTGGTAAGATTCAACTCCTCAAAGCCACTCTTCTGAACATTCCTATTTATGCTCTAATTATTTTCAAAATCCCCCTTAAGTATGTGGATGCTATTGAAAAAATCCAGAAACATTTTATCTAGTCTGGTGTTGAAGATAGGAGGCGTATGCCCCTCATTGATTGGGATTTGGTTTGTAGACCAAAGAAGCTTGGGGATTTGGGCCTCAGAAGAATCATAACTATTAATAAATCTCTCCTTGCTAAACGGATCTGGAGAATTTTCTCCTCAACTAGGGAATGGAAGAAAATTATAAAAAGTAAATATTTGGCTAACATTGGATCTCTTAATTCTTTGCTGGAATCTAAGTGTCTACCCAGGGGTTTGGCTCTCTAGAATGATATCTTAAAAGGTAGTTAAATACTTCATTTAGGTTTGGGATGGAGCATAAGAAATCGAAATCTTGTGAGGTTCTGGGAGGATAGATGGCTTATGAGGGAACCTTTGGTTTCTTTTGATAGTTTCAAACATTGGGAGGATATTTGCAACACCACTTCTGGAACCCTTCTTAAAGATTACTAGAGGGATTGACATTGGGTGAATATTTGTCAGATAAGTATGGACCTTGCCCCTATCCAATCCTCCCTTATGGATTTTAGATTTGGATTTGAATTTTCAGGAGGATATCTTGGTTTGGACGGCTTGTGCATCCAACAATTTTTCTATTTCGTTGGCTATCTCTTTGTTGTCTTTTTCTCCAGACCACCCCCCCCCGCCCGCCCCCCTTTTTGGGATAAAGCTTGGTTAAGCTACTTGACCCCAAAGGTTAACATTTTCTTCTAGATTCTTCTTCAGAACAAGGTTCTTACTATGGAAAATCTTTGTAAGAGGGGATTTTAGATCCCTAACTGATGCTACCTCTGTAAGTGTGCTGCAGAAACGACTAATCATTTTTTTATACATTGTACCTTTTTGAGCTCTATATGGGATAGGTTCTACTCTCTGTGGAGAATCTCCTAGGTTTCACCTGATACTATTAAGGATCATTTTATTCAGTGGAGGACCTCATTCTCTAATCCACATATTCACAAGCTATGGTCCTTGAATCTTCCTCACGTTGTTTGGGGGATTTGGAAGCAGAGAAACAACAGAGTGTTCAAGGATAAGGAATCTTTAGAGAAACTTGTGTTTGATAAAATTTTCAGACTTAATGGGGAAAACTTTAATTTGGCTCCCCTTTAGAAGGTGGTGGTGGAACCTGTGGTGTGTTCTGTTTATGACTCTGATATGGCCAAAGTTTTGGAGATTAAAGGTGATGTGTCTTTGGCCTCTAAACCTTCTAAAAAGAATAAGGATGGTGTCTTGTGGTATCACCCTCCCAGGGGTTGGATTAAAGCTAAATTTGATGGGGTGGTGAAAGGGAATCCAGGATTGGTTGGGAGTGGAGGCGTGTTACGTGATGTTAAAGGTATGTTCCTTATTGCAATTTTTGTTTTGTCAGGGAAGCAAACCAATCATTTAGCTAAAGCCTTAGGAGACTACCATATAATAAATCTGGCTTATAGTTTGAAATTTAAGATTGTTTGGATTGAGGGAGACTCCAAGAACATCATTGATTGCCTCATGGGTGTATCCCCCCCTTTGTGGACTATTAAATATTGGATTGATGAGACTAGGGCCACTTTATCTAAGTTTGAGAAAGTTAAAATTTCCCATATCTATAGGGAAGGGAATGGAGTGGTGGACTTCTTTGCCAATGAGGGAGTAAGACAAAATAGAAAGGTGACATGGCAAAATTTTCAAGATTTTCTTGCTAATGTCAGGGCCCTTATCAACTATGATTGCACTGATGGGAGAGAAGCCACATTTTAATATAATTAAAGAGAAAGGTGCGATGTACCGTGATATCATAAGATTTGGTGGAAGATTTGTAGTTAATATGACAGAAGGGTTGAGTTCACACATTTTAAGGGTGCTTTGGTTTTGTTGTGCTCTCTTAAGTCTGATTTTTCCTGGTGTGGGTATTTAGGGTAAAACTCTAACGACAATGGGTGGTACCAGGAAAATATTTTATCCTACTGTGTATAATAAGAATAAAGAAAACTCAAAGGTGTAGAAAAAAATTGATAAGGGAGGGCTACAACCATTCATTGAAAGACTTCATGGGCCTGAACTAAGAGCAAAAAATTACTTTGTGAAGCATTGGAATAAAGGTGAGATCACTTTATTTGGTAGGAAGGTAATTGTGGATGAGGTGCTTATTGGAGATGTTACTGGTCTCCCTGTGGATGGTGTGAAATTTTATCGGGATAGGAAATTTTCGGATGAAGCTGTGATCAGTTTTCTGAAGATAGAGGAGGAAAATAAGAGACTTGTGAAAGTCTCTAATAGCTATTTTGATTCGAACAGGATAAAGAAAATTTGGAGGGAGGTGCTTAGAGTCTTAATGGAGTACATCACGTTGGATGGGAAATTTACCAGAGTATACAGGTATCATTTCATTTTCCTCAACCATTTTAGATATAAGGTTAGGGTTTCTTTCCCCTATTATCTAGTATGGTCCTTGAATAATAGCATTGAGGAGAATAGGAAAATTCCTGATTAGAATTCGGTCCTGCATGTCGGCCTAATTCGGCTCATTTATGAGCACTTCAAATGTATGCTGGTAGTTTCTAACCCCATCTCTGCCTCTGCATCAGAGGGTTATGACACTGAGTCAAGCTCGCATAAAGATGTTAAGGGTTCAGACCCGGACTGGGTGGAAGAGATTACTCCTTCGCCTAGCAAAAAATAAAGAATACTCCTACTGTCAAGCCTTCTAACAAAAAGGAGTGTCATCGGAAACCTCCTCCTGAAGAGTTTGTGTCGAAGGAAAAAAGTAGGGAAGAACCTCCTGTGAAAAAATTGGTGGCCTACTCGGAGGACTCCCCGGATGATAACATTGTGGAAACTACTAAAAAAGCTCTCTCCTCCACCTCTTTCTAGTCTATTGGCAGAGATGAAAGGCCCAACCCTCATGTGGACCTGAACCCTAATGATCCATCTTTTGATTCTGACAAGGACTATTATGGTGATATTCTTTCTTTGGCTAGAAACAAAGCGATTGATAATTTCAAAATCATGAAGTGGGTCTTTCACGAAATTAAGGACCTAAACTTGAAGAACAAAGCTCTGACTAGAAAACTGGAAATTCTAGAAACGAAAATGGTAGAGCAGAACCCAACTGAGCCTTTGTGGATGGCAGAGGAGAAGATGGCCATGGTGGACTACATCCAGGAAGAGGTGGAATTTACCAAAATCCTTAAGAAGGATGGGGAGATCCTGGGAAGAGAGGTTGAGAAAATCAAGGAAGCTCTAAAGGCCACTGTTGAACACAATCACATAATTGTTAAGAATAACTCTATTTCCCTAAGAGCTCTGGTGGAAAAAATAGACATCACTCAGCTGAGACTCTTAATTATGAATCCAGATGCTAAGAAGAACAAGAACAAAGATGGGGATTTGGGCCCTTCTAAACGAACTAGGGCCAACATGAAGAAAAGACTGGATGTTGTGCCTCTGGAGACCTAGGAACTTAGGATGGTGGTCCAGGACATGGACATCTTGGAAATGGAAATTGTTGAGAGCCTGAAGTCTCTGGGTTAGTTCTAGTTTTGTTGTCATTGGTCTTTTTTTGTCCCTTTAATGGTTTTTTGCTGCTAGATGCTGGTCTTTTCTATTTATCTTTTATTTGCAGCCTTTCTCAGATGGGATTGTCTTCTGGTCAATCTTTCCTTGGCTTGTAAACTTTGTGGTTTCAGGTCCCTGTAAAACCCATTTTTTCCTTTTTCAAAAACTTTATTTCAGTTCGTTAATTATAAAATTCCATGCATAATCCCCCCCAAGAAAAATACAATAAAACGACACTTTATAAATTTTGTGCATGAATTTCTAATAATTTACCCCCTTATGAATTTTAATGTTTTATCACAATTGATCAAACAATTAATGTTTGTAGTGATAATTGATTAGATTTGCATAAATTGTGTTAAATAAAATCTATCAAAAGATACAAGAAAAAGAAAGATTAGAAAAATAAGAGGGAATAAAAAAAGTCATGGAACTGAAAAAGAGGTAATGAGGCCTCCAAAATGGGCCTGAGATAAATTAATTCCTGTGCATTCAATGCACGAGCTCTATTGGATGGCTGTGAGATTTATGAAGAGGCAGACGTCTTTATGAAGTCCCCTTAATACACTCCCTGTGATACGTATGAAGGGGAAGAGATCAAAAGGTTAAATCGCATAGCAAGAACCTCAAGAATCTCGCTTCCAAAAACTCTAATCGTCCTGCCACAAAAAATAGAAGAGTTTGGGTTATCCCACACCCTCATCAAGATTGTAAGTGGAGGAAATGATGGTAGATTTGAAAGTCCTGCATGGCAATGATAAAATCCAATCGCAGGTCTCCAAAATAAATCATAGCCTCCAAAGATAGGTCGCCTCCTTCAAGACTGAGAATACGCTTGGGGTTTCAAAAGCCCTCTCAAAATTGAGATCGTACCATGAAGAAATCCACAAAATACTTAAAGACCTACACAGAAAATAGTCAAAAGTGTGGGTTTGAAGGAAAGTTCATGGCAGAGTCCAAGTATTCTTTCCAAAGGGCTTACGTGTCCTTGCAAAGGCGTGGATCCTTCCTCCTTGACCCAAAGGCGTCGACCAAGGCACACCAACACAAGGATTCAATATGCCTTGAATTGATGAGATGAATCAACAAAGAAATTCATTGCCTTAGATGAAAATAACACTAAAGGAGAGAAGTGACACAGCTAGATCTAAATGCCTTCTCACCCTAAAAACAAATGTGATAACACCTCTTGAATATTACAAACATCTTTAAAATTGATGCTTCCTCCACAAACAAACAAAATCACGCCCTCCTGTCACTCTTCACGAGCTGCAAATTAACTTTGACAACACAGTTTGAATGCTAAACACAGATGTTTGAATTTAAAATTTTCAAAAATTATGAATCACATGTCTCTTGCAGGTATCGATTGCATCTACCTCTAGCGCCAGGGTCTCAAAATTGTGCCTCTAAATATCTTCTTCCTGCTCTGATACCATGTAGAGATTTAGGATCAAAGAGATATAAATCAAGCACAAGATGATGTCAAAAACCTGTTAATAGATTGAAAGCAAAGAGTTAACTAAATAGGAGAAAACAAGAATATTGGAAATCAGGATCAAGATCCACACGAAGTGGAATGAATTGAGGTGTGAACTCAACAAGGACACCTAACTCAGACACCTACCTAGGCTTAAGTAAGCCAGGGATAAAGCTAACAAGTGTACACCAAAACTTTTCCTTCTCTTTGCATGTGTGTTTTGCAGGATTGTATGTAGATTACTCAAGGAGTAAAGTGTTGAAAAGCTGTCATCATACCATCCATGTCATTCCAAGTAAACAAACCCTAGAAGATGCTAAAAGACAACTTGCGGGTCATTTTCTGAAGATTCGAACACGAGTCTTCGTCGTAAACATAAATATAGGTGGGCACCTATAGATTCCAACCTTCAAACTCCTGAAAGTCCCTAGAGGACTAAGTCACCATCATTGGCGAATTAGTCCTTGTAACAAGCCTAGAAAGTGGTTTTTATGTTTTTGGATACCCTTTTTCCAGAAACCTATTTTGACAAACTTTCTCAAGAGGACTAAGTCACCCATTCTAGTGTTAGTGTCCCAGTCAATTTTTTTTGCATATTCCAAAAGATTCCAGAGCTCCTCTCCATCAATCTTCAGTCTCCAAGCGCACCATTTTTGTCTCTTCCGGTTTCTTTATAGCTTGCATACATTTTAGGTCATTCTTAAGATATTACATGTAGTTTTGCATTTACATTAGTTTACATTTAATAGTTAGTTCATTACATTAATTTTCTACAATTACACAGACACATCACACCTATTCCAAACTCCCAAATCTTTGAATGAACTCACCAAGAGTATATTTAGTGTGAAAGAGAGTCATTCTTCCACATTGCTCCTACGTGAAAAACCCTAGGAGCCCATTGGGAAATCCTCTTTACCCAAATCTAACATATGCTTTTGTTGGTTCATTTTGGTGAACCCATCCTTAGAACACTTCTTTTTAACTTCTAATTTTGCATTGGCATCATAGGAAAAAGCTTGCATTACATTAAGGTTTTTCATTGTTTGCATTCTAGGGTTCTTAAAAGTGCATTAGTGAAAATTTCATGTTAGCTTACACATTGTATTGCATTTTCTTTGAAAAAGTACAAAAAAATCTACATTTTCATTATGTATTTGCATCAGAAAAAGCTTAAAAACATAAAAAAACTAGTCAAAATTTCTAAAAAAGTTTCAAAAATATCACCGTTGCGACTAATTCACCACACTAGGTGACTTAGTCCACTTACACCATTTGCACTATAATCTTTGGCATTTTCAAAGCATTTTCTACTCTTCTATTTCCTCTTTCTGCATTTTTGTTTCGCTTTCTGAAATTTTAGTTATAATCATTTTAGTCTCCTTTGTTTGCATTGCATTTACATCCACCCCGCATTTAGAAAAAAATGTATTGATTGTTTGGTGTCCTATTGCTAATACTTTGGTGAGAAGTTTGAGAATCGTGGCATGTCATGACAATACCCTTGTTGTAGATCTTGAGTTATCTCAAACTTCCACTCCCAGTATTACAACTGGTACACTAGGCCTAGAACCTAACCTTAGTAACTCTTTGCATTCAAAAAACGTGAACATTGAACCTAAACATGATGATCTCCAACATGACAAGATATTTCACATTCATGTAGACCTAGCAGACCTCCGACATGAAGTGAGCTTTGAGAACATTTCTGCCACTGCTATCCCCACTATAGAAAACATTCACCATATGCTTGACAGTGATGATGGCCTAGGTGTTATGAAGAAAATAGTTGAGATATATCAAAAACATGTCTCTTCCACATCTATTGTCTCTCAACTAGCCACCCCTACTATTAGCCAAGGAGGACTTCAAACTCCTCCTCGCTCAACGATAGCCTCAATTCCTACCTATGCTTCCCCTAATGTCACCACTATGATGCAACCAATTAGCAATGTGATTCCTTCCCTTGGTATTCCTACTAGTATTCCTACCTCCTTTGTGGCATCGTTGGCTTTACCTTCTTCCAATATACCATCCATTAGTATTCCCTTCACTTACCCTACCACTACATTCACCCCATCACCACTTTCACTCCCATCCAAAACCACTTATACTGATCCTCTCTTAACATAGATTTTCCATATAGTCTCCTCTATGCAACAATAGCTTTCTACCATCCATCAAAACCAACATGGTTCACACACATACTATGTCTGTAGTAATCCCTTTTCCTTAGAAATCTTGCAAACCAAAATGCCACAAGGAATAGAAATACCTATATTTGATAAGTACGGAGGGAAGGGTGATCCTTTTAATCACATTAATTCTTACACTACTCTATGTAGCGACTTTTCTCTTGAGGATAAATTGTTAGGTAAACTGTTTCCGAGAACCTTAAAAGACAACCTTGGATTGGTTTTATTCCTTACTGAACAATTCAATTCATTCATTTAATGAACTTGTTGATGCCTTTATCAACCATTTCCAAGTGCGCATGACTCCTAAAAAGACCTTGGCTGATTTGAAGAGATGTAAGCAAAACAATAATGAAAATATCACAGACTTTATCTCACGTTATCAATCAATTTTATCCCAAATTGATTTCAAGATCCCCGATAAACATCTATAAAATATGTTTACTGAAAACCTGCATACCCACCTTCAAGAAAAACTCACCATGATGAAGTTTCCTTCCTCAATGCATCTATGCACAACACTCTATGATTCTCACAATTCAACTAGAAATCATGATACGTAATGCACTTCTATTTGAATTGAGAAGTCTGAAGCTACCGACAAAACCAACTCTCAGCTATTCCACAAACCAAATAAAGTTTTTTCGTAATTTAACCTTCCTTCACAATCTCCTCCACCTATCAATAATCAAATCTCAGTTGTTAATATTGTTGTGCCTTTTAGTTATGGATATCCCAAATGAAACTTCACACCTTTACCTAATACTCTCTATAATATAATGACACAAAGTTTACAACAACAAATGATTACCTTACTTGCTCTCCATGCACCCAATCCTAATAAGCCTTTACCTCCATCATTCAACTCTAACGCTTATTATTATTTCCATAGACAAAATGGACATGACACCAAATAATGTAAGCATATTAAGAACCTTGTTCAAGACCTCATTGATCCATTCAGTCTATCTATTGTTGGTATTAATGATAAAGGAAATAAGTTTGTTGCACCCCCCAACCAAAATTTACAAATTTTCACTAATCCTATGCCTAAACATAACATTTTATTTTTCAAAGCAAGTGAACCTTCATAGAATAATGTTATGAATGTTAATACATAAAATGGACATTCTAATCTTATTTCGAATATGACCCATGTCAATCCTATGGATGAAATGGTAGGCATGATAGATGTTATTCCTTGTGTAAGAACTTAAATATGCAAAATAGCTTTAGCCTCAACACACATTAGAATGGATTAGTTTAAACTAATCAAATAAAATGCTCCTATGAGATATTGAATCATGCTTCATAATGCAAACAAAACAACAAAAGATCAAATAAACCAACTGAGAGCATAAAAATAAACATAGTGAATACCTTATCCCATAGTGGATTGGTGCTACTTTGATGTGGAAAGTAGTCCTTTCCCAATCCCTTGACAAGCTCTTGGATGGATATGTGATTCTTGATACAAAATGTCAATAACCTAGCTATGTATGATGAATTCTATGCTAACTTGCAATGAGTTGTGGTTTCAAATGCCTAAGATTGTGGATAATGAGCTTGCTCAAATATGTAGATAGTAATCTTGCATAAAGTTGTGGATCCCAATTCAATAGAGAAGCTCTTTATTTATAAGAAAGAACGATGGAGAAATGAGAAATAAGGAGAATGTGGGGTTAAAATTGACCAAATGGTATTGTGCCACTTGTCAGCATGCTATTGAAGAGAGGTGGAGCACATTTTGGTCAATGTGAAAATCAATGCATGACTTGTGGAGGAAGAGTTGAAAGATGAATTAATGCCACTTGGCTCAACAAAAAGGACATGTAAGAGCCATAAATGCCATGTTGGAGGACAAGTCATTTTGGGAAAGAGATTTTCAAATTGAGGGAATATTCCAAAGAGATTCCATATTTGAATAGAAATAAAAGAATTAATAAATCAAATAAATTGATTTATACATGTGCAAGTTGCAAAAGCTAGAGAAAAGAGGATTAGTGTTAGGATTTAATTGGGATTTAATTAACTTAGATGGAAGTTAGTCTGATTTGACATATTATTTAGATATTTAGATTTATTTAAATCAAAATTAGAGGAATTTGAGTTATTATATTTAATTAAATAAAATTTGATTTATTCAATTAAAAGAGATGGCATTAGAATTTAAATCAAATAAAGGTTAATTTATTCAATTTAAAGGAGATGAATTTATTAAATACAATTATTTATTTAAAAAGAGGAACATTAGGATTAAATAAAATTGATTTATTTAATTAAAAGAAGATGAGGATTTAATCAAATAAATTTGATTTATTTAATTAAAAGAGGAAACTTGATGAATTAATTAAATAAGGATTATTCAATTAATTTGTTAGTAGGAAGAAATGATGTTAGTGAAACAGGATCAAGATATTTTTAGTGTCTACATTTTTCCCCTCTTTGAAGAAATGTACCTGCTACATTGGTTCAAAGAATAACACTAGCTAGATTGAAATTCAAAATATTTCTGATTTTTTTGGATGCCCCAATGGAAAGAAGTACACTGGTACACTGTACATTTCCCCCTTGAGAAATCAAGTGGAAAGCTCGATTCAAGGATCGATATCATGACAAATATGTTCAATATGGATGTATGGATGATTAGACTATCATATCTATATGATAATGATGATGCAAATGAGATGAATTAAGATGCTGAGAATAAAAAATATATATTATCCTAAACATCTTAAATGATGATGCAATGCATGTGAGATGGATGATGTTACTTATTATGATGATATGTATGAATATGAAAGATTCATATGGTTTGTGGATGACATGATACTATGTTAGTGTGAAAGAGGATAGAAGAAATAAGATGGTGAAAATAGATCCAACAAGTCTGATGAGGCCCAGTAAAGACCTCATAATTACTAAGTTTATAACCTTTTAAATACTTTATATTTTGGCTTTAGAACTCATATTATTTTCCTTTACGTATGAATTTATGAACTTAATGAGGTATAAAGACTTAGAATGTGAATGGTCAATGTGAATGCTTATTTCTGTTTAAGGCATGATTAATGTGGTGATTAACCTATGAATGATTTACGATAAGTGTTCCTTTATTATGTAGCTAGACTGATATTTAATTCTCACTTGGATTTTAACTAATTTTTGTTTAAAAGTGATGAATGGTTCGATTGTTTGTGACTCATCCTTAAATGAGTTGTTTATCCAATGATCTCCTTTTGACTCATCATTCTGAGTGAAGAATCTACTAAGTGCAACCAAAGCTCTAGCAGAGCACATCCAGTTTAGAAATTTGGAATTCAATTCAACTAAAGGAAATTACCAGGATCCACACCAATTATGTTTATGTGTGCTAGGATATCTTTTAGACTAGGATTAGATTATTTTACCGCTTATCTTTTACTTTTGAAATAAAGATGGATATTTATATCCAACCCCAATATAGTTGGATGTTAGATTGTATCAAGTTTTTGATCCTTCTCATGTAGTTTATTTTTTTGTTTTAAGTTAGAATCATTTTCTTTGTACCTTGTCCCTATCTGGGAAAATTCTATGGAAATGAAAAGAAGTTGATTTCAACTCTATGCTCAATTTTTCCGGAAGTAGAACAGTCCATTTTCAGAAGGAAGGTGATCCTTTAGTTAATAAGTTCACTTGTTATTGCTATGTTCTATTTTCTATTCTATCTTAAATATTAAAATCATTTCATTTGTTGTATGTTGTGAAGAATATCAGATTAGAGTTTATTTTATTAGTTAATGTTTGTAAGGGTTACTTCTTAGTTAAGACTCATTTGTAGATTTTAAGTAGTCTAAATCATTTTTTTTATGGATTCTATGCAAAGAGGAAAAGCTACTTGTCAATTCAGTGAAGTGAGGAATGGAATAGTTCATTTTGAAAACAATTAGTTTATTTTCAAATAGATCTCAAGATTCAACAAAGTAGATAAAGTTAATCTTCAATTCTTTCATAATCTGAGTTTACTTGAAATAAACCCTCTCTGTTTAACTTCCATTTTAAACATTATTTAAAATAGATTAGGAATTAGAAGGATAAAATAAAACCACTTTTGATTAAATAGATATAGCACAAAAACACTCCTGATCGAGCAAAAATAAATCCAAAATGCTCCTAATCAAGCTGAAACCAACAAAACAGCCCCCAAAACCGATCCAACTCTTACCGCAAATAGCTTTAGACACCCTTGGGTTGACATTAAGGAAATTAAATAATTATGAATTGTGACATCAACGACATCCTACCATCATTTTTGGTGTCATTGTTGAGGAAGATTTGGCTTCAAAACAAAATCTAATCCTTAAGTTTCGGTAAGAATTTCTCTATCAGTTAATGAATTGGTACAAAGACCAGTTTGGAAGACTTGTAAGAGGAGATTTAGAGGTTTATCTAGAAGGATCTAAGTCTAGTACTATGAGTTCAACCTCTACTAGGATAGAATCCACCCAATCAAAAAATATGGGAGATAGAGATTAAGAGGAGGAGGTTCCCAATATAACTTTTTCCTTTCCCCTTGCCATAAATGTCCAAGCAAATGAGCCACCAATGAAAAATATCTCACCCTCTATTTTGCCTATATTTTGCGAGAAAACTTTGGAAGATCTTGATAATTTTTTATTCAAGTTCAAAGTGTTGTGTCAAACTTATGATTATACATATGATAATCAAAAATTGAAATTATTTCCATCCACTCTAAAGGAATCGACTTTACATTGGTTTATGGGACTAAATGGAAACAATTTTTTGAGATAATATCAAGATTATTGTAGAGTCAAGGATAGGAAGGAATAACTATTTAAAACGAGGCAATTGGAAGATGAGAGTTTAGAGGACTATGTAGATAGGTATCAATTTGTTATGTAAAGCTGTGGAAATGGATTAGATCGAGAAATTAGTTAATCCATCTTTCTAAAAGGCATTGATGATGATTGCATAGAAGCCCTAAATCTAATAGGAAAATGACATTAATAAAAAAAACTTTGAGGAAATCATTGAGATTTTTAGGAATTACTCTAGAACAAGACCAAGTTATAGGAGAAGGAACAAGGATTCCTCTGCTAATGTCTCCAAAGTTATTTAAGAAATTACAAACATAAAAACAAATATTCTCCTTCATCTTAGTTCTCAGGAAGATAAAATAATAGTTGAACCTTTGTCCATTTACTGTCCTAAATGTAGGGATAAGCATCGACTGAGATAATGTCCTCTTAATCAAGTAGATCTATGTGAGATATGTGAAAATAAACATTCTATTGGAAAATGTAGTTTCCTTCTGGAAATTAGGAACCAATTGAAAAAACTAGCACCAATAGAAGAAGAATTGAATTTTGTAGGAGAGAGATAGTTTAACTCCACCTTTGGTCAGCATAGAAATAATCCTAATTGGGGTTCAAATTAGTGGAATAATCAATAGAATTCTCCTAGCCAATGGAACTCCCAGTCGCAGTGGAACCCTCAGCAAATGTAAAATCCATGACCACCCATGACAAACCCTTAGATACCACCATGGGGACAACCTAAATATCCACAATGGAACCAACCTTAGTGGAAAAAAAACCAACCTCAATGGTAGCCTAACCAGTGGTAGCCTAATCAAGAATATAACCAATGGCAGAATCAAGTGCCAAAGAAACCCTGGAATCAGAATCAGCTAACTAGATCAAACCAATCTTCAAGTTATGAACCAGTCAATCAGCCTCAGATACCTACTAAGCCAGTTCCTAATCCTAAGAATGTGAAACCTCAACAACCAGCCTATAATGCTGACCCTAACACAATTAATTTGAATAACATTGAAATATAAGATATTCAAATAGAGTTATACCATCAAAACATGATGAAACTAAGGAAGATCAACCACAAAATTTAGTGAACGAGATAGAAAAATAAATGAAGGAAGATCATTCTAAACAAGCACCATTTCATCCACAATTTCATCAGGAACTAGTGGTTAAACAAGTTGATAAAAATGATGATTTGGTTGATCCTCAGATTATTGATGAGCTTAAGAAAATGAAAATTGAAATTCCCCTATTAAGGACTATTCGTGACATACCAAAAATCAATCAGATGGTTAAAACTCTATGTGTGAAGACACTAGGGAGGAAAAATAAATTCCCCCCTACAATTCAAATTGGGGAGAAGGTGTCTGATGTCTTATTAGGGAAGTTATTTCCATAGAAATATGGTGATCCAGGGAGTCCTGTAGTTACTCTTTGCATTAATGGTATTGAAATTCAGAATGTTCTTATTGATTTAGGAGCACCATTAATGTTATTACTACTGAAACAACATAAAAGATATGAATAATGAATGTCAAGCCAACAAATATAGTTCTATAATTATTGGATCAATCAATTACAAAACCTGGAGGAATTCTTGAGGATGTCATTATCACTATTGACACCTGGGATTATCTTGTCGCCTCCTTTTTTTACAAACTAAACAAACAAAGATTGGTTATCCTATTATTTAGGGAGACCTTGGTTAGAAATAGTTGTTGCACTTATTGATTCTAGATCTAGTAGTATGACTATTTCTAATGGGATTAGACAAGAGGAATTAACTCTGTATCCACTAGAAAAAACTTCTTTAACATTTGATAATCAAATCTAGATTGATGATCCTAATTCTAAAGATGAGGAAATAGGGGGCCTTTCAATGATAACCTTGGCAGAGCATGCTAAGGAATATAAATAGTCTATGGACATAAAAGAGGAAGACCTACAAGGTTGTTGTGACTCTAAAACTCTACCATGTTGTCCTTTTTCTAGAAACACAAAATGTGACGAGAATCAGTTAATTCATCAACTTCTATCGCATCCTTGTCCTTTAGAAATTTTAATAGGTAATCCCTCGAATATTTAGGAAAAGACAAAACAAATTCTAGTCGAAGCAGATAAACCTCTACTTAGCAACAATTCCTTAATAGTAAAACAAGAGGAAAGTTTAAAAATAATTTTGGAGAAAAATATAGAATCCTTCACTTGGGATTATAAGGATATGAGAGGATCCATCCATACATATGTACACACCACATTTATACTAAGGATATCAAACCCATAAGATAACCTTAGAGAAGAATCAACCCTGCGCTAAGAGATTTTGTGAAATTGGAGATAGAGAAAATACTCTGGGTAGGATTTATTTATCCTATTTCAGATAGAAAATGGGTTTCTCCATTAGTCATTGTACCTAAGAAAAATGGGAAATAGAGGGTGTGTGTGGATTAAAAAGAACTAAATAAGGCTACAAAAAGGGATTATTTTCCACTACCCTTCATAGATCAGGTATTGGACAATTTATCTTGAAGTAGTTATTTTTCCTTTCTTGATGGATTTAGTGGCTACAACCAGATTCAGGTAGCTTTAGAGGATCAGGATAAAATGACATTTACATGTCCATGGAGTACCTTCACTTATAGGGTTCTACCTTTTGGATTATGTACTACTCCTACAACCTTTCAACATGTTGTTCTTGCTATTTTTGTAGACCTAACAACAACATGTGTGGAAGTTTATATGGACGATTTCATGGTCCATGGAAAAACCTATGAGGAATCTTTGGAAAGTCTTGACAAAGTCCTAAATAGATGTAAAGAACATAGGATTTCTTTAAACCATGAGAAGAGTTTTCTAATGATGATAGAAGGAATTGTCTTGGATCATCATGTATCAAAAGAAGGAAATAAAGTCTAGACCCAAAGAAATTTGAAATAATTTTACAAATACCCATACCTCAAACTCAAATAGATGTAAGGATTTTTTTAGGAAACTCTGGTTATTACAGAAGGTTTATTGAGGGATTCAGTAAAATTGCAGGTCCACTCTTTAGTTTGTTAAAGAAAGACTCTAAATTTTTGTGGACTCCATCATGTCAGCAGTCATTTGATCAAATCAAACAAGCTTTAACAACTTCACCCATTATTGTTGGTTCAATTTGGGGTGAACCATTTCACATAAACAATGATGCCTCCAATTTTACAATTGGAGCAATTCTTGTGCAGAAGGATGAATCTGGAGCAATGGATTGTACATATTATGTAAGAAAAAACCTCAATCGAATAGAATTAAATTACACTACTTCTGAGAAGAAATTTTTAGCAGTTGTATTTGCTATAAATAAATTCCTACATTACATCACTGGATATAAGAATTTTGTGCATATTCACCATGCAATTATTCTTTATTTGATGAAAAATGTTGTTGTGGGAGGATGTATAATTAGATGGTTGGTATTACTACAAGATTTTGATATAACCATTGTTGATAAGTCAGGTAAAGATAATGTTGTAGCTGAATTCTTGTCAAGAATGTTTTTACAAGGTAATAATGAACCTGTAGAAGATGCATTTCCTGATGAACATCTATTTGCAATATCTATTCAGTCACCATGGTTTTCTGATATTGCGAATTACTTAGTAACTGGGAAATGTCCTTATTTTTCAACAAAATAGAAAAAAAAAGATTGATTAGGGAAAGCTCCCGATTTGAATGGATTAATGGTTGTTTGTTCACAATATTCCTAGATCGTGTAATGCAAAGACGTGTGCAGGAAACTAAAGTATATGATATATTGAGAGCATGTCATGATGAACCGGGAGCAAGAAATTACTCTACAATAAGAACGGTGCGTAAGATCTTGGGAGTGGGTTATTTCTGGCCCACAATGACTAAAGATACATCTCATTACATTAGACACTGTGATCATTGTCAAAGAATGGGGATACCAACAAGATCAACAAAAATTCCACTAGAGAAACAAGTGTAACTTGAGCCATTTGAAAAGTGGTGTATTGATTTCATTGGCCTAATAGATCCTCCATCAAAGGGAAATCATTACATACTTGTATGTACTGATTATGTTACACAATGGGAAGAATTCAAAGCATTACTGGCTACTAGGGAGGAGAAAGTTGTGAATTTCATATACAAAAATATTCTATAAAGATATGGAGCACCTAAAGCACTTGTGTCAGATCAATGACCACAATTCATGTCTTTGATGCTTCAAGCATTTCTAGCTAGATATCAAGTTCAACATAGAAAATCATCACCCTACCATCCTCAAGAAAATGGATAAGTAGAGGTGACAAATAGAGAGCTTAAAAATATTCTCATGAAAAAAGTCTCATCTAGGAAGAATGGTTGGTCTGATAGGTTAACTGAAGTTGTATGGGCATATAATACAACATGGAAGATAACTACTGGATTTTCACCATATGAGATAACTTATGGAAAAACTCTTATCTTTCCTATTGATTTTGAGTTAGAGACACTTACAACAGTTGTAAATGTAGGGATAGATCTTACTGAAGCATAAAAGAATAGAATAATGTAGTTGAATAAGTTGGATGAGATGAGAACTGAAGCTTTGCACCTAACTAAAATCATTCAAGGTAAGAGGAAACAATGGCATAATAAAAACATCCATAGTAAGCAATTTATTGCAGGTGATTGGGCTTTGTTGTTTGATTCAAGGTTTTGAGAATTTAAGGAAAAATTACATACAAGATGGCTTGGACCATATTAGTTTGCACAATTATTTGATAATGGAGTTGTTTAGGTAATACCTATAGATGGAGAAAGAAAAATAATGTTGGTAAATGGGTATAGGCTCAAGCTTTATCATAAACCAACATCGAAGGAGGAATTTCTCATGAAGCTTCAAGAAAGAATTGAGCCCTTTACTAAGGAAGAATTTTCTTCTTTTGGTGAAATGGTTATTCTTTAGATCCATTTTTAGATGGCCACAAATAAACAGAGTAAATTGAAAACCATAAATGGTAGTTTACTCTGCAAAAAAGGAAGAAAAAAAGAGAGAGCCTCCTAGGAATAAATATAAATAGTTCTGATACAGCCTAATTAGGCATGATAGCTCATAATATCTCCCAATCATGCTTGATCAGAATGGGAAAAAAGTATCGATTATCGATAAGTTCATAAATAGCTCCTTATCATGATTGTTCGGGAAGGAATTAAAATGATTTAAAGGGTCATAAAATGTTTCTAATCATGTTTGATAAAAATAAAAATTAGAGTGATTCAAGCTTATAATAGCTCCTAATCATGCTTGATCACATGAAACTTCCAATGTTTGAATTTTCATAAATCACTCCTGATCGATTGTTCTCGATGAATCAGGGAAGGAAAAAAAATTGAATGATGATTGCAACAATTCATGACAATTAGGAGAATGAAGAAATGATCATATACTGTCAGAACCTTTCAACTTCATTTATTAATAATTTTTTTGTGTAAATGTGCAAGTACAGGATTGGATGAAAATTTTGAAATTAATGACATAGCATGTGGAAACAAGTGGGCTCCCACAAGGGTAGAGCTCACCATGTCTTTCATTAGTTAATGTTGATTTTCATAAGATCATTTTTCTTTTGTGGATCACATGGATTAAGTGGGCACGTAGTATTATTATTTGCCATCATTTACATTTTTCATGATTGACATGTAAACATTTATATCACTAGGAATTTTTTGAAGTTTGAAGTACATTAATTATAGTTTATAAAGTTGCAAGAAAGGATTAAATTGTGATTGTTTGATAAGAAAAATATAATTTATTTTAAATGTACAAATGGATGCATCATTACTTAATTAAGTAATAAATGTGACAAGATGGTTTTCAAGGCAAACTGATAGGAAGTAAGGTTAAGACATACGTGACATGTTGGTGTTAGTACCTTGATGAGACATAATAGGCATGCAAGTACATGCAGTTAATACTGCATTGACTGTGATATCTTCTCATTCATTTTGAAGGAAAGTTAACATCGTCATTTCAGAAATGGAAGAGGATTTCCATTTCTTGAAATTGGTTTCTGACATTGCTGGAAAATCTCTGAGCTTTTTAAATTTCATAGTCTTTTAAAAGTGGGGTACAAAAGAATGGTGGAACAAAAGGGAATCACCTTGGATGCTAAATCAAGGAGATATTTGCAGCAAGATAGATGGTTGGATTTCATCCTTAAATATGAAGGATGGGAATGGGATATAGTGTTGGATTTTATTAGAAACTTCCATATCAATTTCACCTTGGTCAGAGGAGAACCCATTGGAGTATTTGTCGTTGTAATTAGTGATTTGTCTACAATTCTAGTAGAAGGTGATATTATTTAACCTCAACTTTCTAATTTATAGGAGTTGTTAGAAGTCTCCCACGTTCCAGCTAAACCTTTTCTAGTCTTTCATATAGACAAAGGGAAGAATAAGGGAATTGAGCATGTAATTTTACAAGAGCCCTGGGCATCCATTGCACTCTGCATTATGAAGTTTTTCACCTACAAAGGTCATTTTTCCACCATCTTAGGGCCACCACCCAAGTTGTTGAATCATGTCTGACATGGTGTGACTAAACTAGAAGTAAGGGTTAATCTACCTACTTTTCTTTTCTCTCAACTTACTGAAATGGATGTGAAATGCAAGGAGAAAGAAAATAGAGTAACTCATCATGGGATAATGCATTTAATAGTTAAAAAAAATTTCATGCAAAACCCTAATTGGGAAGAACAATGGAGAAAATTCTTGTTAAATACAAAAAAGAAAGAGGAAAGACCTAAAATCTATGAGAGCATAAACTTAAAATAGAGAAAAATGAGATTTTGATGAAAAACTAAGCCAAACCTATAAGGAGGCCTAAAAAGAAAAAGATTGACAGTTCTGCTCAAGCAGAGAAGAGAAAAAGAGAGGTTTTCACAGAAAACCTAGTTAAACCAATAGAGAGAACTAGGAAGCAAAAATCTGAAAGTTTTGTTTCCATAAAGAAAAGAAAAATGGAGGAAAAGAAAACCTTAGAGGATTTTGATACTAAGAGAAAAAACTCCAAAAAGAAGAAAACTATAAAGATTGAAAGACCTAAAAGAAAAACTAGGTCAAAAACACAAAGGATTGAGCAAGAAAAGTTAGAATCTGAAATGACTCATTCCACCATCAATCTAGATGAATGTAGGGGAGAAGAATTTGAAAAAGATGAGTTTGAAAAAATGAACATGCAAAAGAAGAGCCTGAAAAGGAGGTGTTAATTTTTCAGCTCCTAATTCCCCTTTTAAGGAAGTTAATTCGAGCTCCTAATTCTCCTTTTAAGGAAGTTGACATGTTAAATGTGGAAATTAGACATGAAATTGAAGTGCCAAATATGGAAGTTTTTCAGAAAGTTGAAATGTCAAATATTGAAGTTCAACAGGAAGAAATTTCTCAACACAATGAAGAAGTATTTATCCACCATGAAGGGAAGTAGCCCATAGAAGAAGAAGAGATCCCTTCAGATAATGAAAATTTAGAGGAAAAGGAGGATGAATAGATTTAAACTACTCTTAGGATATCCGGGTTAGAAAAAGAACTGGAAGAGATTAGAATGCAGAATCTAGTGTTAGAGGAAAAACTAAAGTAAAAATATGAGGAAGCATTGAGATATGAAACAAAAAAAATGAGTTGAAAGAACAATTTGAAAAGAAATTTGGTCAATTGTCTTCATAGTTGGAAGGAACAAAATAAAATATGACTAAAATAACTATTTAGAATGAGTAAAAGGATAAAGAGATCCAAAGGTTAAAAATAGAACTCAAAACAAGGACTGAGACAGAAGAAAAAGTATAGCCACAACTACTCAATAATATGTTACTGTATACACCTAAAATTGGTCCGGAGAATTCCTATTAATTAAATACAAATTCTTTGATTAATTATCCTAATTTCCTCTACTGTTTGAATAAATGGAAATATTTATTTATATAGTTCACATCTAAATTCATCTTAATTAAATAAACAAAATTAAATACTTTGTTCGATTTAATTATCAAATCCCTATTTCAATCTATCACATCCATCTTAAATTAATTAAATAAAGACAAAACACTTTATTTATTAATTGCCACATTCTTCTATTTAATTTAATAAACAACTATCCTATAGTTCATTGTATTAAATTATTTATCTCCCTTTTCCTAATTTAAATAAATCAAAAATATTTGAATTAGAGCATAAGGAATATTCCAATCTACATTTCCTCAAAAATGAATTAGATTTCCTATGTCTAATCCATGTCTAAAATATGTCACAATTAATGCTTTGAAACTTCACGGGAAGTTTTGGAGACAAATTAGAGACAAATTTGGAATTTGATCTCTCAATCCTTCCTCTTCTCTTGCCTGGTGTTTTCATGGGTAGAGACAATCTCCATCTTTCTCTCAATATCCTCCATCTCTCACCATTCAATCCTCCAGATTGAATCCAAGCCTCTCAAAGCTTTCCCTATGCATTTCTATAGCTAGGAATTCTATAAATAAAGCCTCATTGAACCAAGAAAAGGATCCAGATAATCAAGCTTTCGCACTCTTACTCTGCAGGGATCCAGACATCAAGCATCAAGCAATCACACATCAAGAATCAAGCAATCAAGTTTTCAACCATGGTTGCCTCCTGTAGCTGCAATTATCTGTTTCATGTCAATATCATGCTAGTTTAATTGATTTATCATTTAGCATTGCATTATCATCATCTCATTCTTTGAATTGTCATTTAACAATCATATTTGCTTAAACAATCTGAGAGCAATTTAGATTTAATAAATCTTTGGAGATAGAGAGCAATATGATGCTTTCAAATGATTATTCCTTTGAATCGATTCATTTAACTTAATCATTGATATAATGTCCTATTAAGAAGTGTTTTGTGCTTATTCACTTATTCACCACTTACAGTTTGGTGCCCACCATGGGGCATTAACCCCAATTTTATCAAAATTCTCAATTTTCTGGAAAGTGTCATGCAGGTTTTTGGCGTGTTTTTCTTCTAGCATTTTCGTTAAAAGTTTTAGTGCTTCTGATCATTGTTCTAGCACTTACGGTCATTGTTTTAGTGCATCGGGTAATTTAGCGCTTCCATGTCAAACTTCGGCGCTTTGGTACCCTGTTTCAGTGCTTTCGGGTTTTAGCGCATCGGATAACTGTTTTAGCGCTTTGGTGCAATATTCCAATGCTTTTGTAAAATCAGTCTGGATCCAACGCATCCACAGCCAGATTTTGATTTTTTTTTCATAGTTGGACTAAAACATATCAATCTAGGATAGTCAGTTTAAAGTTCTCTAAAATTGATCAATCTAGGATAGCCACTTCAAAGTTTCTAAAATTGATCAATCTAGGATAGCCACTTCAAAGTTTCTAAAATTGATCAATCCTAGGATAGTCACTTTCTTGTTTTTCTTAAAGAAAATCTATCAATCCTAGGATAGTCACCGCATTTTTATAGTTGAAGTTAAAAAGAACATCATGATTTCTGTGAAGCAACATCTTCACATAGATTAGAAAATTTCTTTTTGGGCTTTTAAAATAGAACAAAATTATATGTTGTGTTTGTGGTGATTAGGCTTAGGCTCTCCCCTTAATTGGGTGACCAAAGTGCCAAATTCACTTTTATTTCATGTCATTTACGCTTTATTAAATCCTTTAGTAGGCTTGCTCTAGTGGGAAAAAGTACTCACCCTACGGGAATGACCTAAGTGGGAACAACTAAAGCCAGGTTTTCCAACCCACTATAATAAAAATGCAAGTTGTTGATGAAAGTCCAACTTGACAGTAGTGAGCAAGATAACCATCCCCAAAATCTTTGTTCTAAAGATTGGGAGGTCTCCTGAGGGAGTTTATCTATTTTCTGCATCGAACAAAACCCTATCTACGAACCATAGAGTAGTTTCTTGCCGAGTCAGTATCCAAACATTGTCATACTCACAGTGCAAAGGGAGGGAAGAATCTACCCCCAAGACACTCACCATATAATTACCAAGGACCGCTTGCTCAAGAGATTCGGTATCCACTTCCATCACTTTGAGTACGCACCTGGCAACGAAAAAAACACGGGCACCCTCTAGGGGGTGGCAAGGCTGTGTGAGTCAACATAATTCAAGATGTGGGCTGTGAGTATAATGATGACCCTTTTGACCTTAAGAGTGAGTCTTCTTGAAGTGTATTCTTTATCAAAAACTAGTGAAAATCAAGAAGGATCATGTTTTGATTCTTAAACATACACTTGTTTTTTAAAACTCTAGATCTTAAAGAAACAACTGTTTTACAAATGCTTGTTGTGTTTTCAAAACATTAATTCAGATAAGATCATCCTGAAAAACACAAAGAAAATAGAAATCTATTGGAAACCAATGTCAGACAGTTAACATCAAAATTTAGATTTTTATCAGAACATAAACTTTCCTAAATCAAAACAGAGTCTTAAACTTGCATAAATTGGACTTTACGATTGAATTTGTTCAAATCAAACCAAGATCTACCATCCAAAAGTGTCTCAATCAAACACATTTGATTAGTAAGTTAAGTTTTAGGATCAGTCATCCTAAATCAAAGAAGCGAAACCCTATAATCAAACTTATCAACTTAGTCCAATCAATAGAATCTATCATTCTATTTGACTTGAGTTAATATCCTTGACACTATACCAAACTAAGAACAAAATTTTTATTGAAAACAAATAACGTTTGTATGCCTATTTTAACAAGGTCACAAAGACTAAAAATCCAAAGAATAGTAAATTGAAATTCAAACCACCATGGCCAAAATAGATGAGGATCAATTGAATGTTCTAGCTCATCAAATGAAAAACCTTCAACAAAAAATCTAGGATGTGCAAAGGGAAAGAACCACAAATAGATATTTGCTTCCAGACATTTGTGCTTATTCCTTTGAAAAAAATCTTGACATGACACCCTCTCCACCAACAACTACATCATCCAAATTCAATGTCTTTGAGTTTTTACAAAAGATCCATAAGCCCAAATATAAGTCCTCAAACACAAATGATATTGAGCAATCCTATCATGTCATGCATTTATCTCCATCCACAATAAGCCAAAATAAACCTCAAGATTCTTTCACTCGTGCTAAATCATCCTCTTCTATCATATCTTCAGATTCATGTCAATCTCTCAATCCAAAGCATGCTACCATAGACTCCCCTACACTTCAAGATCAAAATATTCTTTCCACTCCATCCAATGATATCAAAATTCCACAAAATCTTCCAATCTTTGATCAAGATCCCATTTCTCAAGAATCTTATGACGATCCCCTCCTTTCACTTTTCATCCCTTCCATCTCAAGAGACAAGTATCATTCTAGGTTCTTCTTCCATATCATCTCATCAATCCATACCATCTCATGATTTAGTTACATCACAAGAGCATGATAATTCTTCCATCCTATCTAATGATGTCTTACCAACTGATGATCAAGACATGCTTTCGACACAATCTCATGATTCCCCTCCTCATCAAGGTCAAGATATGCTTCCATTCAAGGATACCCTTTCATCCCATGAAGATGTTTATCCTTCTCATGATCAAGATATGCCTTTCATACCACTTCATAATTCCTTTCCAAATCAAGATCAAAACACCCCATCATCCCCATGTCAAGAACCTATCACACCTATTCAAGCTATCCATGAAGCCCACACCTATAAATTGGGATCCTCCACTTTTATCCATTCTGGTTTACTTCCAACACCTACCCTCTCATCCATGTCATATCCTCCCCAAAATGGACTCGCATCTTGTTTCACAAACAATACATATCCCATTGGTGAAAAAATGTGTTAAAGTACAAATTACAAAGGAAAAGGATTAGGCCTTCATGAACAAGGTATCCTAGAACCTCTTTTTGTTTAAAGAAACCCATATCACCATGGCCTTGGTTGTACACCTAAGTGTCCTAGTTCATCAAATCTACCATCTATCTTAGGTCCTCATCCTAATCCACCAAACATACCATCTATCCTAGGTCTTCATCCTAGTCCATCAAACCTTCCCTCTATCCTAGGTCCATATCCTATTTCTCAAGAAAAACAAAGGCACACATCCTTGACACCCTTTCAAAATTCTACCTACATTAACTCATCCATAATACCTCCATATCATTCATATCGATCCACCCCTCCCATTGCTCTTGGAAGCAATTTGGGTGCCAAAAATCAAAAGCTTCTATATCAAAATCCACATGTCTCCTCAAAGAGACATGCAAAAATAAAAGAAAAATTGATCCAAAATCAAAAGAAATTTTCAAAAGGCCACAAAGGCCCATCAACGAAAAAATATCAAAGACCACAAAGGTCCATAAATCAAAAGAAAATTTCAAAAGGCCACAAAGGCCCATCAAAGCAAAGAGGAAATTTTCAAAAACCACAAAGGTCCATAAATCAAAATGAAAAATGTGAAAGGCCGCAAAGGCCCACAAAGAAAAAAATAAAAATAAAAAATCATGTGGATTCCTAAAAGTATCATAGAAGCAATAAAATATAAATTGGCATCCAAATTTTCTAATCCAAAAGCTTCCTCCAATTTTCCATATAATAACCTATCACCTTCCAAATCAATTTTTCCTCCATCACTCCACCACCCTTCAAGGTGTGTGCCAATGTTGATCTTTCCATCCTTTCCATCTATCCATCAACAAGCCTTCCAAACTCCTATCCATTATCCAACATTCATCCCCAATCATTCTCCTTTAATCCAAACCTTTGCATAAGTCCTTAGATTCTTCCATCATATCATTAATCTACCAACATTTAGGAGTCTAATTCCCATTGCCATGGTTTATTAGAGGGATATTTTGTTGTGAAACTTGATGCTTAAGTCTTTCCTCCATTTCCCTATCATCCATATCCTATCTTCCATATTCCTCTTGCACTCTACACTTAGGAACAAGTATCATCCATCTTACAATTCATAGTCATTATCCTTTCTATGCTCATTCCTTACATATCCACCTTTGATCTTGACAAGGTTAAGGATCTTCTTGAACATAATATATCGTATCCTATACGCTTTATCAATATCTTCCATACCATATCTTTCATCTTATCCATATTCCATCATTCTTACTAAATACATCCTTTCTTCCTTTCCTTGGTCTTGATGAGGAATAGGGGAAAAATACTTGGGCCTTGTGTCTGTATCTTATCTAGTTAATCTTGATCATCTTCATTCATCATTTTTATCCTAACTTTCTTCCATTCCATATCTTCTAGCTTATCAAAATTCATATCATCATGTACATTTGTAACCTCGAACGTTATCATACAAATCATATTTAAGCCTAGCTACAAAACATTATCCAATCCTCATATCTTTTGTCAATCAATCATCAACAATCATCAATCTTATCATCATCATGTCTTATGGAATTGATCATTCTTGGCATCTTAATCAATCATACCATTATCATCTTTCGACAAGAGATATGTTTCTTGTGTGACATGTTTTGTAGTGAAACTTTCATTTTGATATATCAATTATCCATGGTTGCATTAACCATATTGTGGGGCATCTTGTTCCTTCAATCAACCATATTATCTCATTTCATCTTACAATATCCTCAAAAATACAAAAAATCATAAAATTTGAAAAAGGTGCAATAAAATATCAAGTACATATCATTGCAATGTGGTCATGTCTCACCCTAGCTTGGGGGAAAAATCCTGAAATCATTGGGGGCAATAAAATAATGAGCTTAGATAAAACATGTCAAAAATCAATCAAAAATCCAAAAACATGTCAAAAATCAGTCAAAAATCAATCAAAAAATCCAAAAACATGTCAAAAATTCAGTCAAAAAACACAAAAACATCACAAAATTAGGATGGATGATCTAATCTAAATAATGATTGAAATACTTTACAAAAAGTTTTGAACATGTTGCATTTATCATTGTTATCATTTCTTTGGAGCAACTCAATGATGTATTGGACTAGAGAAGCAAGGAAGGAGAATGATATTTTTATTGTATGTTGTCTGTAAGTTAATCATATGAATGTATGAATTGTCGGGGGATGTTCTATGCAAAGGTATCATTGATGACATTCAGAATTCACACATTGAAATGATTAATCACTGCCTGTTTACACAATGAATGCTCAGGTCATCTCGGTTAAATCATACCTAGATGCTTGTGTTCACTTGCAATATCAAAAATCATGAAAGTAGTACTCAGGTCGTCGTTGGTCTAACACATACCATTGACGCTTGTACTCACTTTCAACATCCAATAAAGCTCTATGATGACAAAAAAAGCACAAAAGTACTGTTAAAATGACAATAGTTTGCATATAGTTGCATGATAAAATTAAACTGCATTCATATTAGTTTTGCATCTGCATTATAGATTTTTCACATCGATTAATGATATCTATGTCATCCTGCGCTAGATGCGGAATCATGTCCCACATCTTTGGAAAAAAACTCTAAAATCCTCCTCTAATCAATCAAAAATCAATCAGCCTATCAATCAATCTATCATTCATCCTCACCTATCATGAGGTCAATTATCAATCTATCACTAATCCTCACCTATCATGAGGTCAATCATCTATCTATAATTGATCCTCACCTATCATGAAGTCAATCATCAATCAATCATTGAATCTCACCTATCATGAGATCAATAATCTTCTAATCTATTAGGATCAACAATCAATATCAAATCAAAGGCTGACACGATAAAAAATTATCAAACACAAGGAGGCAAAGCAGGGCAACATTTTATCATCTAGTAGAATCAATATTCTATATCAGGAGATAAATTATTTCTTCATCATATCATCATCAAATCATCAAAAAATCATAAAAAAATAATTAAAAAAATAATTAAAAAAAAAAAATCTAAAAATCATCAAATCATTAATTTATCTCTCGAGGGGGCATATTATAGGTAATCATCTAAAAATCAATGTCTGGGGCATGTCTGAGGCATACAAAATTATTTTTCTTTTTCATCAATCCTGGTCATAGCAGAAAATTTTTCTTCAAAGCAATGTGTAAACACATCACTTCGAAGAGGGGCAAAATGTATACACCTAAAATTGGTCTGGAGAATTCCTATTAATTAAATACAAATTATTTGATTAATTATCCTAATTTCCTCTACTGTTTGAATAAATAGAAATATTTATTTATATAGTTCACATCTAAATTCATCTTAATTAAATAAACAAAATTAAATACTTTGTTCAATTTAATTATCACATACCTATTTTATTCTATCACATGCATCTTAAATTAATTAAATAAAGACAAAACAATTTATTTATTAATTGCCACATTCTTCTATTTAATTTAATAAACAACTATCCTATAGTTCGTTTTATTAAATTATTTATCTCCCTTTTCCTATTTTTAATTAAATCAAAAATATTTTAATTAGAGCATAAGGAATATTCCAATCTACATTTCTTCAAAAATGAATTAGATTTCATATGTCTAAATCATGTCTAAAATATGTCACAATTAATGCTTTGAAACTTCACGAGAAGTTTTGGAGACAAATTGGAGACAAATTTGGAATTTGATCTCTCAATCCTTCCTCTTCTCTTGCCTGGTGTTTTCATGGGTAGAGACAATCTCCATCTTTCTCTCAATCTCCTCCATCTCTCACCATTCAATCCTCCAGATTGAATCCAAGCCTCTCAAAGCTTTCCCTATGCATTTCTATAGCTAGGAATTCTATAAATAAAGCCTCATTGAACCAAGAAAAGGATCCAGATAATCAAGCTTTTGCACTCTTACTCTGTAGGGATCCAGACATCAAGCATCAAGCAATCAAGTTTTCAACCATGGCTGCCTCTCGTAGCTGTAATTATCTATTTCATGTCAATATCATGCTAGTTTAATTGATTTATCATTTAGCATTGCATTATCATCATCTCGTTCTTTGAATTGTCATTTTAACAGTTTTATTTGCTTAAACAATCTAAGAGCAATCAAGATTTAATAAATCTTTGGAGATAGAGAGCAATATGACGCTTTTGATAGATAATTCCTTTGAACTGATTCATTTAACTTGTCTATTGATATAATGTCATATTAAGAAGTGTTTTAATCTTATTCACATATTCACACTTACAGTTTGATGTGCTATGCAAAGGTATCACCGATGACATTCAGAATTCACACATTGAAATGATTAATCACTTCCTGTTTATGCAATGAATGCTCAGGTCATCTCGGTTAAATCATACCTAGATGCTTGTGTTCACTTGCAATATCAAAAATCATGAAAGTAGTACTCAGGTCATCATTGGTCTAACACATACCATTGACGCTTGTACTTACTTTCAACATCCAATAAAGCTCTATGATGACAAAAAAAGCATAAAAGTACTGTTAAAATGACAATAGTTTGCATATAGTTGTATGATAAAATTAAACTGCATTCATATTAGTTTTACATCTGCATTATAGATTTTTCAAATCGATTAATGATATCTATATCATCCTGCGCTAGATGCGGAATCATGTCCCACATCTTTGGAAAAAAACTCTAAAATCCTCCTTTAATCAATCAAAAATCAATCAGCCTATCAATCTATCTATCATTGATCCTCACCTATCATGAGGTCAATCATCAATCAATCATTGAATCTCACCTATCATGAGATCAATAATATTCTAATCTATTAGGATCAACAATCAATATCAAATCAAAGGCTGACATGATAAAAAATTATCAAACACAAGGAGGCAAAGCAGAGCAACATTTTATCATCTGGCAGAATCAATATTCTATATCAGGAGATAAATTATTTCTTCATCATATCATCATCAAATCATTAGAAAATCATAAAAATCCAAAAAATAAAAAATAAAAAATAAAAAAAATCTCAAAATCATCAAATCATTAATTTATCTCCCAAGGGGGTATATTATAGGTGATCATCTAAAAATCAATGTCTGGGGCATGTCTGAGGCATACAAAATTATTTTTCTTTTTTATCAATCCTCGTAGTAGCAGAAAAATTTTCTTCGAAGCAACGTGTAAACACATCACTTCAAAGAGGGGCAAAATGTATACACCTAAAATTGGTCTGGAGAATTCCTATTAATTAAATACAAATTCTTTGATTAATTATCCTAATTTCTTCTACTATTTGAATAAATAGAAATATTTATTTATATAGTTCACATCTAAATTCATCTTAATTAAATAAACAAAATTAAATACTTTGTTCGATTTAATTATCAAATCCCTATTTCAACCTATCACATGCATCTTAAATTAATTAAATAAAGACAAAACACTTTATTTATTAATTGCCACATTCTTTTGTTTAATTTAATAAACAACTATCCTATAGTTCATTGTATTAAATCATTTATCTCCCTTTTCCTAATTTAAATAAATCAAAAATATTTGAATTAGAGCATAAAGAATATTCCAATCTACATTTCCTCAAAAATGAATTAGATTTCCTATGTCTAATCCATGTCTAAAATATGTCACAATTAATGCTATGAAACTTCGCGGGAAGTTTTGGAGACAAATTGGAGACAAATTTGGAATTTGATCTCTCAATCCTCCTCCGTCAATCCTTCCTCTTCTCTTGCCTGGTGTTTTCATGGGTAGAGACAATCTCCATCTTTCTCTCAATCTCCTCCATCTCTCACCATTCAATCCTCTAGATTGAATCCAAACCTCTCAAAGCTTTCCCTGTGCATTTCTATAGCCAGGAATTCTATAAATAAAGCCTCATTGAACCAAGAAAAGGATCTAGATAATCAAGCTTTTGCACTCTTACTCTGTAGGGATCCAGACATCAAGCATCAAGCAATCAAGTTTTCAACCATGGCTGCCTCCTGTAGCTGCAATTATCTATTTCATGTCAATATCATGCTAGTTTAATTGATTTATCATTTAGCATTGCGTTATCATCATCTCGTTCTTTGAATTGTCATTTTAATAGTCTTATTTGCTTAAACAATCTGAGAGCAATTTAGATTTAATAAATCTTTGGAGATAAAGAGCAATATGACGCTTTCAAATGATTATTCCTTTGAATTGATTCATTTAACTTAATCATTGATATAATGTCCTATTAAGAAGTGTTTTGTGCTTATTCACTTATTCACCACTTACAGTTACTACTTTTGTCTCCACCTAAGGAGGAACATAAAGAGAAAACTATAGGGCCTAGGTACATTTCTCTAATAGCTATGAAGTACAAATAGCTGAATAAAGAACTTCAAGAAATTTTTGATAAAGCCATAATATAAAAGGAAGAAGCAAAGGAAAGCGTTAACAATACTATAGATATGGCATTTGCATTAGTTTGCACCAAGAAACCTTCAAGGGTGTATGGTTTGTTTCTCATAGAGTTGTTCCTGAAATGGAAATTAAATCAGATTGTACTAAAAAGGCCTACTAACTTCTGGACTGATTATGACTTTATTGATTGTTACTTTAATAGTTACCCATACATCCAAAATCAAATGAGTGGGGTTTTCCAACAGGGATTTATCATGGGTAATAATGATGATTCACTGCTTAATTTCTACATTGGTGAACTACAAATCAAATCCTTTTTTTCATTGTTGAAAAACCATGTTGAATGGTCAGATAGAATGGAGGAATACAAGAAAATACAATAGACATATGGGTTACCAATGAGGCTAAAATATCCAGAATCAATCTATTACATCAAAATATTTAGATCCATTGCAAGAATCAATGATGTAACTCCTCTCTATGTCACTATTTTTTAAAAAATCATTGTAAATTTTCAAGATATTAAATGAAGTCTTCCTCCTTTAGCTCTGTAGGCATGTGAAGAAAGATTCAAGTCACTTCTAGGACCACTAAAAAGGAGGGAGCCAATAACTCCAAACAATATCAGTTGGAGCTTAGTATGGGTGAGACATGTGATCAATTTAATTCATCAGTAGCAAGAGTTCTAGATTAGTATGAGATTCATAATGCCTATAATCATCATGCCTACACCGAAGATAAATGCACCTTCACAGATACCAGTTGAAGTCCTCAAAGCATGGTATGATAAGCTAGAGAAGAATTATTGATTTTTTGTGTCTACAAGAACTGTTATGGAGAACAAAGGAGGTGTTTTTTATTGTGTTCTCTAGATGGAATCAATCAACAGGGGTATTCCTACTCCATCTAAGTGGTAACCATGAGGAAATGGTTAAAATTAGGAGTAGATTGATGAGGCCCAGTAAAGACCTCATAATTACTAAGTTTATACCTTTTTAAATAATTTATATTTTGGCTTTAAAACTCATAATATTTTCCTTTATGTATGTATTTATGAACTTAATGAGGTATAAAGACTTAGAATGTGAATTCTTATTTATGTTTAATGTATGATTGATGTGGTGATTAACCTATGAATGTTTTATGATAAGTGTACCTTTATTATGCACATGGATTGATATTTATTTCTCAGCTAAATTATAACTATTTTCTATTTAAAAGTGATGAATGACTAGATTATTTGTGATGCATCCTTAAATGAGTTGTTTATCTACTGATCTCCTTTTGACTCATCATTTCAAGTGAAGAATCTACCAAGTGCAACCAAAGCTCTAGCAGAGAACGTCTAGTTTAGAAATCTAGAATTCAATTCAACTAAAGGTAGTTACCAAGATCCACACCAATTATGTTCTTGCATGCCAAGATATATTTTAGACTAAGATTAGATTAGTTTCCAGCTTATCTTTTACTTTTGAAATAAAGATGGATATTTATATCCAGCCTCAACACAGTTGGATGTTAGATTATATCATGTTTTTGATCCTTTTCATGTAGTTTCTTCTACTATTTT
This sequence comes from Sequoiadendron giganteum, assembly GCA_007115665.2. Classification (NCBI taxonomy): domain Eukaryota; kingdom Viridiplantae; phylum Streptophyta; class Pinopsida; order Cupressales; family Cupressaceae; genus Sequoiadendron; species Sequoiadendron giganteum. Next base: position 521,572,593 of record CM021101.1, read on the forward strand.
AAGTTATAATCATTTTCTTTATACTTTGTCCCTCTCTGGGAAAATTCTATGAAAATAAAAAGAAGTTGATTTCAACTCTATGCTCAATTTTTCCAAAAGTAGAACAGTCCATTTTGGAAAGGAAGATGATCCTTTAGTTAATAAGTTCACTTGTTATTGCTATATTATGTTTTCTATTCTATCTTAAATATTAGAATCATTTCATTTTTTATATGTTGTGAAGAATCTCAGGTTCGAGTTTATTTTATTGGTTAATATTTGTAAGGTTTACTTCTTAGTTAAGAGTCATTTGTAGATCTAAAGTAGTATAAATCATTTTTTTATGGATTTTGTGCAAAGAGGAAAAGTTATTTGTCAACTCAATAAAGTGAGGAATGGAATAGTTTATTTTGAAAGCAATTAGTTAATTTTTAAATAGATCTCAAGATTCAACAGATTAGATAAAGTTAATCTTCCATTCTTTCATAATCTGAGTTGTCTTGAAATAAACCCTCTCTGCGTAACTTCCATTTTAAAGTTTATTTAGAATAGATTAGGAAATAGAAGGATAGAATATAACCACTTTTGATTTAATAGATATAGCATAAAAACTATCCCGATCGAGCAAAAATAACTCCAAAATATCCTAATCGAGCTAAATCCAACAAAACCCCCCCAAAACCAATCCAACTCTTACCATAAATAGCTTTAGACACCCCTGGGTTGACATTACATAAATTAAATGAGTAGGAACTGTGACAACAACGACATCCTACCATCAAAGTCTATGATCTGTCGAGACTTTATTAGAGATGATGATGAGTGATGATGATGCTTTTCTTATTAGAGATTAGGGATGTAAAGGACTTGCTTTCCGTATGTTTGATAACACACATAGATATTATGCATCAAGGTATAGATGACTAGGATGGCATTGTATCTAGTGAGATGGAACTTGACTCAACAATCAGATAGGATTATTCTTGTTCACACCTGACATAAAGAAACCTTAATAGGATGTATTTAATAAGTTTTAAACATCTTAGACCAAGACACAGAAATGAATAACCTCCCAATGTAATATTCAACAAGCTATCCAAAACACCTTCCATACACACCTAATAAAGCAAGTATTCACCAAGGTTATATTACAAGAATATCCAACAAGCACAACTTATAAAAGATAAAGATCAATGCCACATTGATTTCTCTCTAAATCATTTGATTAGACATCATCAAGAGGTCATTGGAATGAGCACAATAAGATAATTCAACAAGATAAAGATCAAGTACACAAACAAGTCAATGTTCTTCATACCGCTAGGCAAGAGTAAACTATAGTGATATTTGATTTTGATGTGCATTGTAGGAAGGATGCATCCTAGGACATGATGTTATCAAATGATGATGAGATTAATTAGGTGATGGGATATTAATATGAAGATTTGACCAACCTGTTTACCAACTGACCTAGTATTAAGACACTGATGGTGGAGTGCACACTTTTGACCGCTACACCTGCTTTCAATTTTTTTGCCAAAGGATGAAGGTGAAGATTGATTTATTATGAGTGGATACTTATTATGGGTGAAAGATAAATGGGATAGATGCACCTTTTTTGGTTTTTTGAATGTTTTTGGTATTTTGAAATGTTTTGAGGATGCTTTCAAATTTTTGAGATGTTTTACAAATGTTTTGATTTTCAAATTTTCTAATGTTTTTGGTTTTTTCAAGATCTTGACCAAGAACCTAACCTAAGGACCTATCCTAGGGGACTCAGGGGATAATCAAAGATTAGCCTTTCCTACGGTATACACATAGAGACCATGTAGTTCAAATAACACAAACTCTCTTATTGATGAGATATGAATAAATGGATTGTCAGTTTATTATGATAGACTTCTAAAGGATTGACCTAATGTGTCTCAAGCGCCAATCAAAGATTAGGCTTGCCTATGTTCAAGCTTAGAGATGATGTAGTTTGACATGATGACTCTATTTTTTTACTTTCTAGATTTTTGACCTACTTTTGGACTTTTGATATGTTTTGGATGTTTTTATTTTATTTTATGAATGTTTTTGGATTTTTTATTTTAGGAAGATTTCAAGGATATACACCAATCTGATCAAAATGTAGGTAAAAGAACATGCCCCCAATGTGATGCAATATACTACTTCAATATAGGAAGGACAAACTAACCTTAGGAATTTTCCAAGTACTACTAGGGTGGAAAATGATACAAACACAAGATCAAGCTATAATGTGGATGTGGATATGTGATGAAAGGATATGATGGAATGCGATGGGTGATGCAGAACCAACTGTAGAGATCCTAGTGGATGTAGAATGCTTTATTTACACAAGGCAGCTGTTTGCCAGGTTTTAACCAAGGTACTTTTCCAAAGCGCCACTGAAGTGGTTTTCACTAGAGGGCGCTTTCTTATCTTTAATGTTTTTAATCCATTTTTTGGTTTTTTTTTATTTTTAGATTTTTTAATTTTTTGGATATTTTTTATTTATACCTTGAAATTTTAGGCATAATTTTTTTTAAGATGGGAGCTATTGATAGGATCCTATAGAGGCTCACCCTTGAGTGATGATATGCCCCAAATTTATAGCTTGTGCTAATGAAAAAAGGTCCCAGCTAGTTGGGTTTAAACTTTCCCTTGCTATCTAGATTTGGCATGTTCTTTTGATTTTCTTTCATTACAAGCTCACCCACCTGAAAGGACCTATTATAGATCTTCTTACTATAGCTCATCTTTAGATGGTTTTGGTAGACTTGTAGGTGGTTCAGACCATCCATGCACCAATCATCCAATAGTTCCAGATCATTCTGTCGTGACACTCAATATTCTTCATCTAATATGAGGTTTTGAAATGATATCCTTAGGGAGGGGACCTCAATCTTGATGGGAAAGATGGCTTATGATTCATAGACCAGGAAGAATGGATTTTCACCTATTTATGTGTGGATACTTGTTCATTAGGCCCATAGGGTGGGGTTTAATTGCAAGTGGCAGTCAAGACTAGCTTCATTGACTATCTTTTTGAGGATTCTTAGGATAGTTTTATTTGTAGCCTCGGCTTGACTGTTACCCTAGGGGTAGTATGGAGTAGAAAAGTGATGTTGGATTTTAAATTTATGGCATAGGTCTTGGACATCTTGATTTTTGAAAGGTGTCTCGTTATCTAAGATAATGGCCTATGGGACACTATAGTGGCATATGAGGTAGTTTAGGATGAATTTTGTGATCTGCTTTCTAGTGATATAGGTCATAAGAATATCCTCTACCCACTTTATGAAGTACTCCATAGTAGTGATAATGAACTTATGTCCATTTGATGAGGTGGGGGTAATTTTTCCAATGAGATCGAGTCCTCACTGTGAGAAGGGCCAAGGTGTTCTAATTAGGTAGAGTTCCTGAGATGGTGCATGGATGAGGTCCCCATGTTGTTGAAATTGCAACCATTTCTTGACATATTTGTGAGCTTCTCTTTCCATCATTGGCTAGTAGTACCTTGTTCTCAACAACTTCTTGGCCAAGGTCATACCACTTGAATTTGAACCACAAATGCCAATATTTAACTTTGTTAAAGCACTCAAAGCTTCCTCAACATTTAAGCATCGTGAAATTGTTCCCTCAATACTCCTATCGTATAGGGTGTCACCTAAGATAACAAAGTGGGATGAATTCTTGACAAAGGCTCTTTTAAGGTTTGAAGTGATATTGGTTAGGAGGACTCCTATCTTTAGGTAGGTGTATATGTCATGATACCATGGGTTACCAAGAACAATGATTTCACACACAAATTCAGACTCTGGTACCTTGAAATCTAGTATGAGAAGCTTCTCTACCAAGAATTCATTTTTAAGGACATTGTGTGGGATATCTGGTAGTGATCTGATCATTGCCATGGTGTCCATCACTTTGTTTTTTTCCCTTGGTATTTTCTCAAAAGTGATGTCAATGAATAATTCTTTGACATCTTTCACAAGTTTCATATATGGAGTTAACTTGTTGTCCTTTGTTTGGTACTCATTATTGACTTGGTTGATGATTAGCTAAGACTCTCCGGGTATGTGCAAGATCATCATGGAAAAATCAGGCCCTTAAGTGGCAAAAAATTCAAAAAAATCAGAGTTAGGGACCTTAACGTAAAAGTTTGAATAAGTTATCTATATTATTTCAAAAATATGTAACAATAGAAGTTGTAGAAAATTGAATTTATTTTCTAAACTACTAGGATTATTTTAAATTTTTTAAAATCTATTTGGTGAAAATTTGAAATTTTACTGCAGTAGTACTTAAATTTTAGAGAAAAAATAAGAAGTAGGTGTCTATCTGACCACCCTAATCACAATAAAATGATAATACTTTTTTATAATATTTCAGATATAATTAGAGGACTCATTTCCCAATGTGATGCATATTTTTTTATAATTTTTTTCCAAGTAAATAATTAATTATGATTTTTTTATTACAAATTTTAAAAAATATAAAAAACCTTGTTTGACCACCTTAACTTGGTCAAAAATTCATGAAATTCAATTTTATTTTTTTTAGTCCTATAGTATGTGAAGAATAGAATGTGACGCATGTTTTTGACTCAAAAATTGTGATACCGTTTGAAAGTTATAGATATTTTTCAATTAGCCTATCAATCAGGACTTTATTCATAATTCAAATAGAAAATGAATAATAATTATTTATTAAATTCAAAAGTAAAGAATAATTTATATTGGTGGAAAGATGAGAATCTGCTTTGAAAACCCTTTTCGTTTCATCACTTTTGGGTAAAAAAAGTGTCGTTAGCCACATACCCATCATATTGCCACTTTTTGGCCCATCATGATCCTACACATACCCTTCCATAAAATTTAAGAGCCATGATCTGCCGCTACACTACTATTCTGAGTCCAATCACAAGGGCTTCATATTTGGAAATGTTATTAGTACAAGGGAAAGATAGCCTATAGGATTTAGGAATACAATACCCTTGCAGTGTGATGAAGAAAACACTCGCTCTTGATCCATGTTGTGTATATGAACCATCAAAATAAACCTTCCAATGGTCTTTGGGATTCGGGTTGAACATAGATTCATCTTGTAATTCTGATGTAAATGGGTTATCTGAATAGATGGGCGCTTCTACTAATTGAACTACAATCACTTGTCCCTTGATAGCTTTTATTTCCACATATTTAATGTCGTATTCTGAGAGGATCATGACCCACTTGCCATCCACCCTGTAAGTGTTGCCTTGGAGAGTAAATACTTGAGGGGGTCTATTTTGGTAATGAGTTTAATTTGATGGGCTAAGATGTAGTGCCTAAATTTTTGTGAGGCAAACACCACTGCTAGGCAAGCTTTTTCAATTAAGGTATAATTTAACTCATTCCCTACCATGGTTCTGTTGATATAGTATATAGCTCTCTCCATCCTTTTCTTGTCATGATGTGCTAATATAGCACCAAGTGCTATTATTTTTCTTGATATATACAAGATTAGTAGCTTATTTTGGATTGGTGGCATTATTAATAGTGGTGTCAGTAGGTATTCTTTGATTTTGTTGAAAGCTTGACTACACTTTTCATCCGAGTTGTATCCTACCCCCTTGTGGAGTAGATGCGAATATGGGATATCCTTGTTTTCTAATTGCACAATGAACCCACAGATGGATTGGAGTCTCCCTTGTAAACCCCTTAACTATTTCAATGTTCTTGGTGCCTCCATTTCTAGGCTCCCTTTGACTTTGGCAAGGTCTATCTCGGTCCCTCTCATTGATACTTGAACCACCAAAATATGTATCTTTGACCTAGGGAAAAAGGATTCCCCTTGCTAGGCCCTTAGGGTTTTTCACCCTAGGAGCACTTGGTGAGAGAATGACACTATTGCCTCTAGGTGGTTATAGGATTTTTGGCGGTTGCATTCAAAGGGGGGAAGGTTGATTGATGAAGGTCATGATAAGTGTGTGGAATCTATGGCTAAAAATTGAAAGTAAAATGATACTAATCTAAATGCATGCAAATGTAAATAAAACAAAACAAAACTAATGCAAAGCTACTCTAAAATGACCTAAATGTGTATATTCTAGAAAATAATAGAGGGGGACAGAAGATGTGTACCTAGAAAATTGATGTTGTAGATGAACGGTCCTAGAATCCTCTAGAAAATGTCTGAAAATAGTAGAGGGACATTTACACCAAGTGGGGTGACCTAGTCCTCCAACTAGGAAACTTTTCCAAAACAGGTTTCGGGGAAATGGGTGCCCAAAAATGCAGAAACCCTTTTCTGAGCTTAGCATAGGGACAAGGTCACTAATAGGGGTGACCTAGTCCTCTTGTGGCTTTCTAAGGAATTAGGGCTTGATTTTGTGGGTCCTGATTTATTTTTCCCTTTTCTCCAGCAATCCATGTTAGAAACTTTTGAAAGTGACTTGTAGCTTGTCTTCTTACTCTTTCTAGGGTTTGAGGCTTGGATGTGACTTGAGGAGAATGTTTGTAATTTTCTTCCAAAACTTTGCACTTCACAAAATCTACATAAAAACCTGAAAACACATGAAAATACCAAAATAATATTGGGGTTAGGGAATAGGGGTTTTCCTAACTCAAACCCCTTTGTAGGTGATTAAACCCAAATGAGATGAAACCAAAGGAATATAAGATTGAAAGATGCACTTAATGGAAATTCTTACCAAACCTTTATTGTTTATGGTTTGTAGCATGCAAGAGAAACTCCAATGGAGATTTCTTGTGAAACCCTAATGCTTGAATGATTTCTTTGGAAGACTTGGATACTAGAGTGCTTGTGAAGAGAGATGCAAAAATGAGCTTGAGAGAGAAAAAGAGAGAAAGAATGAAAAATTAGATAAGGAGAGAAAATGAGAGAAAGAGTGAAAAATGAGCTAAGGAGAGAGAAAAATGAAGGTGAAAACCCTTATTTTTACATGTAAAAACCATAATTTTCCCAAAATGCAACCTAATAGGCTGACACTTAAGGTTTAGGAGGCAAGATTCCCATTGAATTTTATGCCTAAAGGGACTAGGTTTCCCATAGTGGCGACCTAGTCCACTTGGGAAAATTTAAGTGGTGGTCGAGAATTAATTTGTATTTAATGAAGTTAATCAGCTTTGCCTCCCGAAACACTTAGGTCGGGACTAAAAGTACATAAAAGGAAAAAATTAGCATAGAAAAGGGTCAATTTAGGGGTGATAAGCCTAGATAAGTGTGAAAATTCATCACACCACTTCACAACACTTTTTCATAAGGCTTAGGAAGGTGTAAGAAGGTATTATTTAGGTGAATTATGTTGAAAGAGTTTTAGAAAAGTGAGGAAATCTGTTACAACACTTCACAACACCTTAGTAAAACACCATTAGGTTATTGTTGAATTGCAAGCTTACAAGACTGAATCAAGGTAAACAAGGCCAAAATCCAATGGAAAAGGCCAAAATGAGTGAAAAGGTGCCAAGGTATATACTTTTTGGTGACACACTTAGGCCCCAGTTTAGTGAGAGTATGAGCTTACTTCATACTCACACTAAAGTAGTTTAATCATGTGTGTCGAGTGGGATCTAATGCACTCATGCTAGTAAGTTGAGATGACTCATGATCAAGAGGGATGAACAAGGCCCCAAGATCAAGATTCCATGGCCAACTAAGCATAAGTATAAGATATCACACAAGGAGTGATGTGAAAAAGTTAGATCAAGCTTCGACTATTTGTCCATCTAGTTGTGGATCAAATCTAGGTTATCTATCTTCAGAGAAAAGGATGTACTCACTTTGGGTTGATGAAACTTTTGGTTGTCCATACGGTGAGAATGCAAAAAGGTGATGAGATACATGCACATGGTTGGTACATGCACTCACACACAAAAGGTGGCTATGGGGAAAGTTGTGCCGCTAGTTGGGCTTCCCGCTTAACCATACCAAAGTTATACCTTTTGATAACTTTGATAAGGTGCCAAAAAAGACAAGGGTGTGGTTCATGAGACAAGAAAATCCTTGGATTCTTAGAACCCATGAACAAGTACAAGATGGAACCATAGGCATGCAAGTTGTGTTATGCAAGGTGGCCATGTATGTAGAAGTGCAAAAGTGCAACATGCAAAATTCAAAATGCAAAAGTGCAAAAATGAAAAATGAAAGTGTTTGAAGGAGTCTTGTTTAGTTCATATGAGGTCTTTGACTTAGGGAACATTGTGTGTAATATCTCCAAAAGAGGACCAATTGAAGGATAAAATATTCGCAACTTAGGGGATGTAGTGTATCACATTATGCCACTAAGAGGAATATAATATGCTAAGATAAATCACACTTATGAAGGACACTACACCAAACATCATCCACAAAGTGAGAAATGCATCATGTGAAGTCACAAGGATACACTAGGAAGAACAAAAAAAGAGAAAGAAAATGAGAATGCAAGAAATAAAATAGAATAGTCCCAATGTATGCCCCCACTTTAAAGGGTTTGCTACACACCATTAAGTGAATAATTGATATCCTGCTAGAAAATCCTAATGTCAAGTGATAGGTATCCAAGAAAGGTTGTTTCATACAAAAAAGAAGAAATCTATAGAGGAGGGGGATATTCCCCCAAAATGAACAACACCTCATTGCTGCAATTTTTTTTTTAGAGAGCGTGAAACTATCATCATTCCCCCAAGTACATAGAATTGGAAGGACACAATGAGAGTGAAACAAAATGAACAAGAAAGAGTCATTTTTGGTTGACATGGAAGAGACGTAGGGTGTCTCAACGCTTTGCATCATCCCCAAAAAGGAACATAGAAAGAAAAATAAAAAGACAAGCACAAAATAGCATGGGTCTTGAGTCAACATGAAGGAGACATTATGGTCTCAATGCCTTGCATCATCCTCAAATGAAAGGAAAAATAAAAAAGAAAAGAGCATCATTTGGGTCAACATGAAGGAGGCATTGTGGTCTCAATGCCTTGCATCATTCTAAAATAAAAGGAAATAAGGAAATAAGAAGAAAAAGAGATTCATTTTGGTCAATGTGAAGAAGACATTGCGGTGTCAATGCCTTGCATCATCCCCAAATGCAAAGAAAACGAAAAAGGAAAAGTGAAAAAAAAAGAAGGCATGCACGACATATAGAAGAAGGAAGAGACATATAGAAGAATGTCACAAAGAGTAATCAACATCAAACAAGGCATGGAATACATGACACACAAGTGCAAAAAATAAAATGAAAAGGAAGGACTAGTAAGGTGCATGTGCATTACTCTGCGAGCAAGTCATCCGCCTCCCAATCTTACTGAGTATAAAACTGAGGAGGGCAACTAGCAAGAGGAACGGTAGCAATTTCAAAACTAGCATCAAGATCAATGCTTGTCCTAGGAGAATTCTCATGAATTCTCATGGAAGAGGAGAATAGTGAATTCAAGGTTTGGTGGACCTCACAATCGATGTGAGAATTATCATCATCATCATATAAGTTGATGACAATGGTGGTGTAGGAGGTATAGGATCTAGTTGTGGGGGTGGAGGAGTGTGATCAGTAGGCATGGCCTCTGGCACAAGTGGTTTGGGATCTTTGACTTGGTCTTCTTGATGAGATTGGTGGGTGAGAGCACAATGGCGACATCTACGCTTTGTAGCCTCTTTATTCCATTTTGATTTTTGGTCAAGGTGTGTGAGGGAAGGGGTAAGATAATACACCATAGGTTGTGTATCGTCTCGAAGAGGAGGGACATGAGGAACTATGGGTGGTTCATCCACCTTCTCTTTAGCTTTATAGACTTGTTTAGTGTGGGGAGGGAGGACAGAGTTACTATCATGATCCCTAGGCCTCTTGGGTGATGTGGAGGAGGTTTCAAGAGTAAGTTGGCTAGGCATATTAGATTCAAGTGGCAACATGGCTTTTCCAAGGATGGATGAGTCCAAGGTATAAGGAGGTATGTTGCGTAAAGAAAGTTTGTAGATCTTCTTGTCTTTGAAATTTTGATAGGAAATGAAGAAGAATTCATGTCTAGCAGTGATGGGATCCATAGGTTTAGGCCAAAAGACATCTGAGGAAAAGTTACCCTTAGAGGATAACGGGTTAAAACAACTATGTTGGACATTAAATATGTCGTTGTTAATAGGACACTTCACACACTTGTGGATGACGGATGGGACCGCTTCCATAGAACAAAGCCATGGATGGACAAGTCATAAATGAAATTGGTCTGATTGAGGGATAATTGAAAGGGTAATGTCCCATGTTTTAAAACCCATTTGTAATGGGAGGGAAATCGATCCAATTGTCAGGCACGCAAAACCATTATGTGTTTTGACCCATGTAGTAGGTTGATTATAGACATCTTGATCAATATTATGTAATGCTAGAAATTCTTTTGTGATAATGTTCTCACCACAGGCGGGATCTATGAGTAACCCATTGGTGGGCTTATCATAAATGTGGCCAACTATGTAGAGAGATCCATCAGGAAGGTTTCATAGTATAAATTGTGCAAAACAAGGAGATCTCAAGAGGTCCTTTTGTTGGGCCCTTATGATGGATAATGTCTATTTCTCCTACCATTTCATTAATAGGTGTGACATGGGTTACCAGGGGAGGAGAAACATAGTGTAAATCTTGTGAATCTACATTCATGACATCAGGTGGGGAAGTTTCACTTGGTTTGACAAATGACACATTATGGTCGGGAAGGGGTTGGTGAATATTTGCAAGATTTGATTAGGGGTGCCATGGATTTATTACTTTTACATTAACACTTGTAGATAGATGACCTGAATCAATTAGGTCTTATACTAGGTTCTTTAGACACTTGCATTGTTCAATGTCATGTCCGTTTGGCGATGAAAGTAACAATAAGTAGTGGAATTCTAAGAAGGGGGTAATAATTTATTAGGATCAAGTGTATGGACGGGAGGTAAAGAAATAATTTATTGCTAAAGTAGTTGGGTCATGGTTTTATGAAGAGTGTTGGGCAAGGGTGTGAAAGTACTCTTTGGATCTCCATAATTAAAGCACACTATAGATTAACAACAACCACTTAGTTATTAATAGGTGGAGGGTTTTGGGATGAAGTATTAAATTAGAGAAATCCTTTGTTCGGTTTACGAAAAGGTTGTGGATTGGATTAGGAAGAGTTATGATACTTCTCATCACGACTAGGATTGGACTATGAGTCATCACTGCTAGTAGAATTATGGTGGTCACAAAGTGCTTGACATAGGTGCATAAAGGAGGGGAACTTCATGAAAGTTTATCTTGAAGGCATATCACAAGGTTTTCGGTAAACATCTTCTGCAGATAGGTATCTAGTATCTTAAAATTAATCAAGGAATAAAGAGCTTGGTAATGAGAGATAAAATCAATTATATTTTCAATATTAGCTTGTTTACATCTCATGAGGTCTGCTAAAGTTTTATTTGGAGCCATGAGAACTTGAAAATGATTAATGAAGGCATCCACTAATTCAGTGAATGAACTAATGGAATTATTAGGCAGGGAGGAGAACTAGTCTATGGCTGCATCTTTAAGAGTTCTTAGAAAAAACTTAGCAAGAAACTTGTCATCAAGAGCGAAGTTGCTGCAGAGGGAAGTATAGGCATTGACATGCTTAGAAGGATGACCCTTCTCGCCATACTTCTCAAATATAGGGATCTCTATTCCTAGTGGCATGGGACTGTGGAGGATGTCAAGGGACAACAAATTAATATGAACGTAGTGGGAGGGGGAGCCATATTGGCTTTGGTTAATGGACGATATTTGTTGTTGCATAGAAGTTACAGTGTGAAAAATTTGTGTAATGAGAGGGTCGTTGTAAGTGCTATGAGGTGGGAGGGAGAGAGGTGAAGTGGTAAGAATGGTGAGGGTAGGGACAATGGAAGAGTTCAGGGTATGGGATGCCACAAGAGAAGTAGGGATGCTAGTGGTAATGGTGAGGGGAGGTACCGTATTGCCAACTTGTTGCATAGTGGTTGTCACACTAGGAGGTGTATAGGTAGGAGTAGAAGAAATAGTTGACGGGGGAGGAGTAGAAGGTCCCCAATGGCCAAACATAGGAGTGGATGAGTGAGATGTCCTAGGTGCATGTTTTTCATAGATTTCTGCAATCCTCTTCATGACACTTAAGTCATCATCACGATCAAGTAAGTGGTGTAGGTTCTCAATGGAAAGGATAGTTGTTTCGAATATGGGTTCAAAGTTGATTTCATGTTGATAATCAGTGAGATCAGCATGGATATAAAAGATCTTATCATGTGGGAGGTCATTTTTATCACCAGTTGTGTCATCTAGGTGCAAGGAATTACTAAGGATGGTTTCTAAGCCTAATGCACCATTGTCAATACAAGGAGTTGAAGTCGGGGGGATCCTAAGATCTACAACAAGATTATTGTTGGTAGATGCCATGGTCCTAGAACTTCGTCTCACAACTATATCAGAAAAGGAACACTCAATGCTCAGACATAGTTCCCTAAGGCAATGTAAGCAAAGGTGACAAAATGGGTTGTAACAAAGATTTTGAAGTGAAACATAGAAAGGAAAAACCAGGGATCTATAAGACAAAAAAATATAGGAAAATTTATGGGAATTTGATAGAAAATAGTGCCAAAGGACTAGGTTTCTCAATATGGTGAGTTAGTCCTAGTAGTGTTATTTTTGAAAAATTCCTAAATTTTTAGCTAAGTTTTATGCTTTTTCTTACTTTTTAATACAAACAGAAACTGGAAATGTAAATTCTTTTTGTATTTTCTTGATAAAAATGCAATGCAATGTGTAATTCTATCATGAATTTTCACTAAATGCACTTTTTTCACTAACCCTAGGATGCAAACAATGCAAGTTTTTGAATGCAATGCAATGCAAGTTATCTTTAAGATGAAATGCAAAAATCAGAAAGCTAGCTAACAATCTACAACCGGGTTCACCAAAATGAACTACCAAAAAATGTATCTCTAACCTAGGGAAAAAGGATTCCCCTTGCTAGGCCCTTAGGGATTTTCACCCTAGGAGAATTTGGTGAGAGAATGACACTATTGCCTTTAGGTGGTTACAGGATTTTTGGCAGTCGCATTTAAAGAAGGAAGGATGATTGATGAAGGTCGTGATAAGTGTGTCTAATGTGTGGCTAAAAACTGAAAGTAAAATGATACTTATCTAAATGCATGCAAATCTAAATAAAACAAAACAAAACTAATGCAAATAAACGATAAAATGGCCTAAATGTGTTTATTCTAGAATATAACATAGGGGACAAAAGATGTGTACCTGGAAAAGTTATGTTGTAGATGAATGGTCTTAGAATCCTCTAGAAAATGTTTGAAAATAGTAGAGGGACACTTACACCAAGTGGGGCAACCTATTCCTTGAACTAGGAAACTTTGCCAAAACACGGGGAAATGGGTTCCCAAAAATGTAGAAACCCTTTTATGGGCTTAGCACAGTGACAAGATCACCAATATGGGCAACCTAGTCCTCTTGTGGCCTTTCAAGGAATTAGGGCTTTATTATGTGGGTCTCGGTTGATGTTTCCCTTTTTTGCAGCAATCCATGACAAAAACTCCCGAAAGTGACTTATAGCTTGTCTTCTTGTTCCTTCTAGGGTTTGAGGCTTGGATGTGACTTGAGGAGAATTTTTGTATTTTTCTTCCAACACTTTGTACCTCAAGAAATTTGCATAAAAACCTGTAAACACATGCAAAGACCAAGAGAATATTGGGGGTTAGGGAATAGGGATTTACCTAAGTCAAACCCCTTTGTAGGTGATCAAACCCAAATGATATGAAAGCAAAGGAATGTAAGATTGAAAGATGAACTTAATGGAAATGCTTAGCAAACCTTTGTTGTTAATGGTCTACAACATGCAAGAGAAACTCTAATGGAGATTTCTTGTGAAACCCTAATGCTTGAATGCCTACTTTGGAAGACTTGGGTACTAGAGTGCTTGTGAAGAGAGATGTAAAAATGATCTTGGGAGAGAAAATTAGAGCAAGAGTGAAAAATGAGCTAAGGAGAGAAAATGAGAGCAAGAATGAAAAATGAGTCAATGAGAGAGCAAAATGAAGGTGAAAACCCTTAATTGTACATGTAAAAACCCTATTTTTTCTTGAAATGAAACATAATAGGCTGACACTTAGGGTTTCAGAGGCAATATTCCCCTTGAATTTTAATTTAATTTTGAAAGTTATGCCTGAACGGATTAGGTCGCCCATAGTGGCAACCTAGTCCACTTGGGAAAATTTAAGTGGTGGTCGGGAATTAATTTGTGTTTAATGAAGTTAATCAGCTTTGCCTCCCAAAACACACTTAGGTTGGGACTAAAAGTACACAAAGGGGGAAAATTAGCATAGAAAAGGGTTAATTTAGGGGTGATAAGCCTAGAAAAGTGTGAAAATACATCACGACACTTCACAACACTTTTTCATATGGCGCAGGAAGGTGTAAGAAGGTATTATTTAGGTGAATTATGTTGAAAGGGTTTTAGAAAAGTGAGTAAATGCGTTACAACACTTTAGAACACCTTATTAAAACACTATTAGTTTATTGTTGAATTGCAAGCTTACAAGACTGAATCAAGGTAAACAAGGCTAGAATCTAATGGAAAAGGTCAAAATGAATGAAAAAGTGCTAAGGTATACACTTTTTCGTGACACAATACTATGTACCCCAAAAGCTTTCATGATTATACACCGAAGACACAGTTGTTGCAGTTGAGTCTTACCTTGTATTCCTCTAGTCAGTCAAAGATGGAGTTTAATACTACTATGTGATCTCGCCTCTTTCTTGACTTGGCCAGTATGTCATCCACATAGTCCTCTTCAAACTTGTGAATTATGTCATGGAAAATGAGTGTCATGGACCTTTTATAGGTGGCTCTAATGTTATTCAACCGAAACAGAATCATGTTCCAACAGTACATACCCTATGGACAGGTAAAGGCCATTTTATGTTGATCTTATTTGTCTATCATTATCTTATTGGACCCTAAGAACCCATCCATTAGTGACAACATTTCATGCCTTACTATTTGATCTAGAATGATGTCAATGTTTGGAAGGGGAAAACCATCTTTTGGGCATGCCTTGAAGTCAATGTAGATTCAGATGCCCCCAGTGGGCTTAGTGACTGGTAGCAAGTTTGAGACCCATTCAAGATAATCAATGGATCTTATGAAGCCAACATCCAAGAGTTTTTGTAACTCCAATTTGATTAATAGTGTGATCTGTGGATACATTTTTGTTAGTTTTTGCTTTACTAGCTTCACTTTTGGATATACTGCAAGATGATGAAGCCACAACCTTTGAATCGATTCCTAGCATGTTAGCATAGGTCCATGCAAAGTTTACCTTTCTTTCTCTCAAAAATGTAGCTAGGAGTTCCTGTTCTTCGATCAAAAGAGATTTTGCATAGAAGGTTATATGTGTTGTCTCTTCGGTCCCCAAGTTGATGGGGTTGTACTTCTCTGCCAACATTTTTGACTTCTCCTTATGAATAACACTTAGGAGAAGATTGAATCTCTCATCCTTGGGTGCCTTATAGAGGTTTTCACCCTTGGATGTGTCCTTTGTTTTTACTATTTTCGGGTCAAAAAGTGCTACGGCATGGTTTTCACTGAAAGACCTAGAGATTAATCTTAAATTTTCACTTTTGTGACTGAGGGATTCAATCGTTTCCCCATAGTATGTGTGTGTATCTAGCTCGATGTCAAATCCTACTTTATGGTCTCCACATTGTATTGCATCCCGTAGTCCCATGAATTCTAAGAGGGCCTCATCATTTTTGAATGTATCTAAAATGTGTCATCCTTGTTGGTCGTAGTCTATCATCTAGGGATATATTAGCTTTAATTTGTGGGTCTGTTTGTTTGACTCAAAAGACATAGTGGAAATCATGAACAAGGAAGAGTCATCAAATAGCATGGGTAGGTCATTAAGGGAATCCTCATCACTACATACATCATTTATATCAAAGGTATAGTTGTCTAAGGGTAGACCTATGGATACCGGTAACCGAGGAGGAACTTATACCATGTATGGTTATCTTCAGAGGGGTACATCCAAGGCCAAGATTCTCTATGTGCTTCTCAACAACAATGGGTTCTAATTGGTCATTGCTATTTTTTCAGAGACTTTCATTCTTGTTCTATCCCATGCCAAGCATAAATTTTAGGCCTTTGTTAGCATCGTCCATTGGAAGGGTAGGCATAGGTCTTTCATCTTGGTATAGGAGACTGGATACATCCCTTTCATCTACCACTTCTTAGCCTAGGTCTCCCTAACTTCTAAATCAAGAGGGGTTTGCTCTAAAGGTTTGAGATGTTGTGCTGACCAATTATGGTTGTCCATGGGACCTAGAAGATTGAGGTAATCCACCTATTACAAAGGCACTTTTCTTCGTCTTGTAATCTCCACATCCGCTATCTTGGATAATGGATTTGACATCAAAAATGTCAAGAATGGTGGGTGTGTTTGTTCCAAAAGTGGAGGCTATGGTGGATGGATCTATATATGGAGTCATAGGGCCTTCATCATTCTTCAAAACTTTTGGGATTTTATAATATTTGGCTTTAATGTTTTTGCAATAGCCAAAGGTATCTAGGTCACCATGAACCGTGACCTCTTGGCTTTCATATGGGAATTTAACACATTGGTGGAAGGTGGAAGCAATGAATTGCATCCCATGTATTCACAGGAACCCTAGGAGAATGGTATAAGGGAGTTCAAGATCAAGGACCTAGGAAATAGTCTCCATGATGGCTAATCCTACTTGGATAGGAAGTTGGATGGTGCCTTGAGACACTCTTTCTTGATCATTATAAGCTTGGATTGTGATTCCTTTTCCCTTTTCAATCATATCTTCAGAGAATCCTAGATTCTTTATTAGCTTGAGAGAACAAATGTTTAAACCTGCACCCCCATCCACCAAGTCTCGTTTGACTTTAATTTTATGGATGAATACTTATAGGTGAAGCACACGGTTGTGAGATGGCTAGGTTGAAAGGTCTTGCTCAGAGAAGGTGAGGAGACGTGGCATGGTGATCTGTTTGACCATAGATTGGAATTGGTCTGCATCAAGGTCTATGGGCACGAAAGACTCAATGAGTACCTTTTCTAGAATTTACCTATGGGGGGCGATATTTTCAGCAAGTCCATGATGGAGATCTAAGTGGGGGTCTCCTTTAGTTGTTCTAAGACATTGTAACCATTGGAAATTGACTTTGAGTTTGCAAGGGGTGCTCTAGCTTGTGTGGATGGTCCAGGGATTGTGATTTTTCTGCTTCATGTGGTGAATCCACAGTTAGCTTTAGACCCATTGATATGGGTAACAACTACCCATTCATCTAACGATGCAACAACATGGTCATAAACATGGTTGACACTATCATACTTTTTGCCTTTTCCATTGTTGTTTTCTTTATTATGATTCGACATCATATTCATGTATATCTTGAGATCCTAATTTCCAACTAGTTGCTCAACGATGATAGTCTCAAGTGTCCTCACTAAGATCTTGGATCAGGTTTTTGAGCCTCTTGTAACTAGCTATTGTATGCCCCTTTATCTTATGAAAATCACCAAGTTTCTTCTTGTTATACCATAGTGGTTTAACTTGAGGCTCTTGGTAATTTTAAATGATTGGGAATGTGATGATGTTTGCTTCAATGAGTCGCTTCATGATTGATTCTTCTGATTCGTCAAGCGGTGTGTACTTTTTCATTGGGGGATATTGGTTTCTTGTGGATGGTCTACCTTGATCATTGACATTGTTGGTTGTTTGTGTGTTTTTTTTTTTCAAGATGTGTTGGGTTGGGGGGTGTTTTCAACATTATTTTGAGGTTGTTGGTATGTTTTTTGTTGTGTTTTTCCTTGGAGAACTGATCACAACCTTGGCGTCAACAACACCATCACTGGTAACAATTTTATTTTTCACCCATGTTTGAGGTTTGTCATTATATCTTTTTGATGGACGATTGTATTGATAAGTGGGTTTCCCCCCTCGTGCAATGAGGGATCTTTCGATATTAAGAGCTTTGGGGATGAGTTGATCATAAGTGGTGATGCATTGCACTTTCAGATGGAAGGCTAAGAGACCTCCAAGATTTGAGATCATGGTCCTAACTCGCTTTCCTTCTGGCATAGCCCAATTTCTCCTTTTGGCCTTGGATTTCCATCGTTGCAAGAAGGATTTGAATAACTCTCCCTTGTTTTGCTTAATATTGGATAAATCTTCAAAGCTTACGTCCATTTCCATGTTAAATGAGTAATTTGGTATGAATGCATCCACAATTTCTTGAAAATTTTTTATTCTCGGAGGAAGATGGGAGAACCATTCAATGGCTGGGCCAGCCAAACTTCTAGGGAAGACCCTCACTAGATAAGATTCATCGTAGGCACCTTCCAAGTTGTGTATGCCAAATTCCCTAATGTGATCTTCAGCATTTTTGGTTCCATGGTAATTATCTAATTTCGGTACATCTCAAAACCTTGTGGGAACGGCTTCATCACAATGCTTCTGTCAAATGGATAAGGGCATAAATTCCCTTGTGGTTTTGTGGATTTCCTAGATTGAATGTCCAACACTTGTTGTGAGAGCTTTTTGATCTGAGCAAACAAATCATTTTTTGTTTTTTGGTTTTCCAAGCCTTATTTCAAAGTGTCGTAAAGAGTTGTAACAAAATCTCACACTTTCCTAGGCTTGTCATCAATAATTTGACCCTTCCTTATGTTAAAATGGACCCTTAATGCACTTATAGGTCCTAATTAAGTGTTTTTTGGAAGACAATCCTAGTAAACAACATTAATCACCTTTTAATTTCCAACATCTACTTGAAATTTCCCAAGTGGACTAAGTCACCACCTTGGGTGACTTAGTACCATGTGGTATAAAAATCAAAATTAACTTAAAATTATGGCGAGATATTGTCTCCAAAACCCTAAGGTCGGCTTGTAATGTGTTATTTTTGGGAAATTAGGGAAAATCGTGTATATAAAAAAGGTTTTCCCCTCATTTTTACCCTAACTATTCTATTCCATTCATGCAACCAATCTTCTCAATCACTCATCTCTCACTCTTCTCAACCAAGCTAGGGTTTGATTATTCTAAGTTATCAAGGCATCTTTCCAAACCATTCAAGGGTTGAATCTTCAACCATTATTGTAACAGCTTGAGATCAATCATCATGGCAAGGTCTTGTGCATAGATTTAGCAAAGAACAGAGGTGGAAAAGTCTTCATCAACTTGTCAAATCTCTTCAAGGAATTCAAAGCCCTAATTGAAGCTTGGAGAACACCTATAGGTCTGATTCTCCAGTTTTAGAACCAAAAACTTGTTAAGAGCAGAAGTGCAGATTGAGAGCTATAGATTGTACCTTCAAATTTCCCAAAACTTGAAAAATTGACTAAGTCATCATCAATGGAAAATTTGTCCCATTGCTAGTCCAGAAATGGGTTTTCTGTAGATTTTGAGTACCCTTTTGCCTAAAACATGTTTTGATAGATTTTCTCAAAAACTAGATTAAGTCACCTAGATTGGCACAAGTGTCCCATTTGACTTCTACATCAGGTTTTTCAGGATTTCAAACCTTCATCTTATCCCTCTTCATATTCTAGGCGTACCTCCTTCTCCTCTTTCATTTATATCATAGTTTACTTGTATTTCATGGTTCATTTCTCAGTCATCTTGTATATATTTTCATATCTCATTGTGTTTTTCAAACATAGTCTATTTTCTAGGTTTTACATTACTACTTATTTTCTTTTATCGGTCATTTACACTTAGATCCTTCCATTTAGACTTATTCCAATCATATTTTACTTATTCTTGAATGAATCCTCCATGTTTTGAGGTAGAAAGATCTCTCTCCTTTTAGGTGAAAAACCCTAGAAGTATTAGAGAGTATCTTTTTCCCTTAAAATTTGTGGTTCAAACCCTATTCCCCTTCATTTCCATTAATGCAAACCCCATTTTTCTTCATTTTAAGGAGATAGGTCCATAATGCAAGATATGTGACTACATTGTTCATCCATAAATGATGATGTCACAAAATATGTCTTAGTGAGACTAGATGGTGCTTTTGCATGTGCTAGAATTAGATGATCAGGTAAGAAAAAACATGATAAATATAACTTATTTCATTTCAACACTTTGATGTTGAAGACAATCTTCTATTGTATGCCTATTCCTCCCACAATATCCACATTTCATTTTCATTTATTTGGAGGATTATGAAGAATACTAAAATGGAAAGGATTTAGCATAAGAGACATGATCATATAAACCAACAAACTCAAAATAGAAACACCTAGATTGCCCCTCTTGATTCAGAGAGCCCCCAAAAACTTTGCACGTTGTAATTTTTTTATTTTTACAATGAAAATAAGTTCAATGGATTAAAAATTAAAAGATATGAACTTTGTAAGAAAAAAACACTCAATTTCTAGTTACTAATAAAATATTATTACAATATTTTATTTTTTATCAACTATAGCCTAAACACCTTTGATTTACTTTTTTTTAAATGTGTTTGCTATATAAAATATAACAAATATCTAATTTTTTGAATATTGCAATCAAAACTAAAAATTATTATTTTTATTCAATTTATAGAAATGTGAATTTGATGCAAAAATAAAATGCCTTCAACAAAAAAATAGCTACCAAAGTATGCATGCAATAGTTTTTTGAAACAATAACTTACTAAAAGAAAAATAATCAATACCCAATTTTCAAAATGGTTATATGACACTTTGATGATCAGGATATGCATGAAAGTCACCTTGATATAGGAAATAATTTCCTCTCATGGCTCTAATGCCATGTTAGAGAATGCCAAGATCAGAAAGTACAAATTGATAACCTTCCACAAGTGAAATGATAAACACAATAGGATGTATTTCATAAAATATGAAGATTATGTAAATACAATGAGGAACCTTACATATATCGGTAAGGTAGATGAGGTGAGAAGGTAGAAGCTAATGACTGACTACCCCTCCAAATATGTAACACTTGTGAGTTTTCTTTACAATTATGTGAGAAAGTGTCATGTATGCATGTATTAGGTGTCTCAAGTGATGAGGAGATTTTTCAATCTTATGAAGTGAGACAAAAACATATGAAATCTAAGTAAACTTAAGTTACAAGTGTGAATAGGTCAATCCTAGAAAGGTGATTAGCTAACTAGGTGGATAATTACTCTATTTACACTAGCAAAGAAAACATCAAGATATTTATTTTGCATCATTTTCTATAATCTAACCTGATAGTATCATCCATCTCATCCACTTTCTAAAATAAAATTATTAGGACCATTTCTCTTCCATGGTGTTATTAAATGATATGAGAGTAATGGGTTAACATGTATATTATTGTATGATTAGATACATATTTTTACATCCTTCAATTTATTTAATTATTATGTACCAATTTACCTTCTTTCAATAATCATTTATATCTTAACGATATAAAAAATTGTTAGCAAACTATATCTTTCATTAACCTTCCTAATTTTAGATATGAAAATTGGTTTGCATTGTTATAGAGACTCATTTTATACAAAATAAACATGCATGAAAAGGTGAACACACATGACCATATCCCCATAGAGTCTATTATTATATATGAATGCTTGTAAAAGCTACATACTTTGATCTACATGATCACTTTAAGGTTCACTTGAATGCTGAAATGAGAGAAAATGTAAAGATAAAATTTGAGTACTTAATACTCATTTAGTTTTGTCTCTATTTTGAAATAATATATTAATACTATTGGAGATTAACCCTGACTGTTGGGTTTCTTGCCATACCGCTACCTTCTATCTCATTGTCCGCAGTATTGCAGTCTTACCACCAGACCGTGGCCCATCACTCTACACTCCGTGGTCACGCATTTACCATAGCCCCACAGTTTGCCTTCATCCAACCCATGGTAGCATGGTCTTTCCTTGTCTCATAGATTCACCATCATACCATCGGACATTCTCTCTCCTCTCGTGGTTGCATGGTCGTTCTCTCCTTCACCACCTTACTGCGGCTTCCTCAATCTTCCCTCATGGTAGTGCAGTTCCCTCTTCTTACCGTTCTCCCACATCTCATTTGTTCACTGCTCACAGTAGCATGGTAGCTCGTGGCTACACCATGATACTGTTCTCATGTCTTGTGGCCATCGCGGGTGGGTGATACCCCGCAGTACCATCGGCCTATCTCGCCTCATGTGCGGTTGCGCGGTATTGCTTGTTTTGGCATCATTTAACTGAAGTCCATGTTGGAGTTTAATTAATTCGAAAGGACATTATTTTAATGTGGTTAATTACTATTTATTGGTGCTAGCTTTTGAAAGGTGCTTCGATGGGAATTTTTCTTCATCTCTATGTGTTGTCCTCGCACGTTTTGTGGGTGCAATGAAAATGCATTATTTTATTCTGAATGTTCTTGTTGTAGTCTTGAGGGTGATATATTAGGTTGCCTAGTTGGATAAAGGTGACAAAATTTAGAAAAAACAAATTTCTCTTAAGAGCAGAGGAAATATTATATATATCAGAAATGTGAGAAATTAGAAGAGTGTGGAAGTAAGGGTTTGCTCAGAAGAAGCAAGATTGTAAGAAGAAAAGAGCAACAACACTGTGGAAATGAAACATATGTTTTGAGAGAATCATTATAATATAATATTTCCAAGTTCATGTTGAATGGTTTTAAATGTTGTGTTTTTGTGTTTAAAACTTGTCTTAAATTTGTTTTTTGTTTCTTTATTTGCGTCCTGTTTTCCAATAGAGTGGTATCAAAGTCATGTCGGTTAGGCTCACATAGAGTAGAGTTATATGGTTTATGTGTTCATGATAGCCATAGAGTGTCTAAGAATCTTGGAGTCAAGCATAGTAGTTATGTCTGCAAAATCTGAGAAGCTTGTCTAGGTTTAGAAATTTGTGAAGAGAGTTGAAAAGAAAAGTTTTTTTTTTTAAAAGGAGGTCATTGCTTTAGGAAGCCACAAGTGCTTTGTTAATAAGAAAAATTGTTTGATTGACAAGTGAGTAAGAATCCATTCCTAGAAAGTAAAATATCAAAGAACTAAAAGTTTGCAAAATGTTGAAGTAAGTTTAGCTGATAGGGAGATTCAAGGAGTGTTTCTCTAACCAGTCGTAGGAAGTAAATAGGAGGTTGTGTACATCAGAAGAAATAACGAGAATTCTTGAAGATAAATCATTGAGAAGAGCCAGAAGTGTTGTATTTTGAAGCAGAGAAGAGATTGTTGTCACAAGAGAAGGTATGTAGAAGCCCACAAGAAGAAGAAGTTGTTATAAAGTTTTTTCTAGATTTGTGAAGATAGTTGTGTTGAAGATTGAGCAGAATACCGGTTTCTAGAACAAACAAAGAGTAGCAGACAAAGTTGTTGAACAAGGGAAAAAACAGAGACTGAAAAGGATTAAAGGCTCACAAAGTTGTTATATTCCTAATACGAGATCAAAAGAGGTAAGTTGAAACTTTCCTTTACAAATGGGGAAAGTAGGAAAAAGGGTTAAGAAAGAAAATGACAATTTGTCATCTGCAAAAGATGTTTTAGAAGAAGAATTAATTTTTCTTAAAGATGAACTAGGTATTGTTAAAAAGTAAAATGGGCATTTTATTGAAATAATAAAAGAGTTGTTGAAAGAGAAGTGTATACTGTTAGATGAAAATAATGATCTTGAGAAAGAACTGAGAAAGGTTAAAGCTAGAAATGAAGAGCTAGAAGAAATTTTGAAATCCTTTGAAAAGATTAAGCAAAGAAATGAGGCGTTTGAACAAAGAATAAAGGTGTTTGAAGAAATAAAGAAAAAGAATGAAGATTTGGAAGAAATCTTGAAAAGGGTAGAAAAGAAAAATTGTTTACAACTGAAGGAAATGACAAAATTGAATAAAGAAAATGATAAATTAAGAGCATGTAATGATTGTGTGAAGTCAAAGTCTTCAGTTTGTGATGTCTCATGTGACACAGCAGATTTTTGTTTTTCATTGGATAAGTCTGATTTTGTTGAAAATGCTGGTGATAAAAAGTGTCAAGGTGAACATGTTGATGAATTTGCAAATATGGCTAGCTGTGATAATGTATCAGAATCTACAAAAGATGCTAATTGTTGTGAATATAATGTAGGGTTAAAAATCATGAAAAGAATGGGTTATACAGGACAAGGTCTAGGCAAACAAGAATAAGGAATGAGAGAGCCAATAGAGGCTACAATGAGGCCAAAGTATGAAGGTCTCGGATATGTCCCAGGAAAGGGAAATGCCGCTACAAGTGTAGGTAAGTTTGTTAGACAAATGAAGAGTAATGAGTGTTCACATTGTCATAGGAAAGGACACACCAAGGAGAAGTGTTGGTATTTACACACGTGTAGGGTTTGTGGTTCAAAAAGTCATTGTGAGGAAATGCGCTAGAATAAAGTGTCAAAAAATGAATCTATTTCTGAATGCATAAAAATGGACTGTGGATGGATTTGTGAATCAAGTTGGAACAAGCTAAGAGGTATGTTAAAAATATTGTACAAATGTTCATATGTGAAGGTTAATAATTGTTTTGAAAGGAATGAAAGTTCAAAAGAAATGGAAAATTTTATAAGTGAAAAGGAATTGTTGTCTAAAGAGACACTTTTAGTTTGTGAAGGTATTGAAAATATTATGTTGATATTTTGAATCAATTGTTGATGAAACTGTTGTTGTAGTTGAAAGAGGAAAATGAGTGGCATTATTTTTGAGTATTGAAAAAGGGGTTTGACAGATTTGACAAGTTAGAAAACATTGTTGCAATCATAGAACAAGGTTATGCAAGATGAAGTCACAAGAGATTCCAAGTTTGAGTGTAGATGGATCATATGAAAAGAGATACAAAGATTCACAAATGTAGCTAAAGCTACCAATATAATATTCAAAGCTTGGGACAACAACAGTTGTGAAAAGAACCAGTTGAAGAGATTCTTATGGTTACTTCAAAAGGAAATTATATGAAGCTGACAAGAAGGAAAATTTCAATAAATCTGATTAGGGGTAGGAAAGATGTTATCTTCACATAAATGAATAATTGGTTTGAAAGTCACAGACAAAAAGAAGATGGAAAGAGTTAGAGCCGCAACTCTCAAAATCATAAAACAAAGATTTGATTATGAAGAAAGTTATAAGATGATAAATGTTAGTTTGAAAGACTTGGAAATATAGAAATTGTTTTGATTGAGGAGCAGTCTGAAAAGTTACAATAGTTAAAATGTGTCATGGTATGAATGGCAGCAGCCACACTGTGAAGAGTTACTTTTGAAACATAAGTGTTGTGTTCTTGACCATATCCAATATTTGCAGGACAAGGAAAGCAAGAAGAGATTTATGGAAGAAGCAGGAAGAGATGGCTTGAATTCTACAATAGTTATTTCAAAAAGAAATAAAATAGTGATAAGCATGATTATTGAGCAAGAAGAATTTAGACAAAGATGAAACAAATAACAAGATTCCCTAGCACCAATAGTGTGCCACTATGGGAAGAAATGATAAAATCAAAATAAGTCATTGAAATGATTGGAACCACTACAATTAGTTTGTGGTAATCTAAAACCACCTCAATGGGAGAATGTAATAGCAAGATATATCAGTAGCAGCTTAGATGGTAATAGTTTAAATCAATGAATGAAGATATTTGTGAATGAGTTGCATCAAATGATATAAGGGAAAGTTGCAAAAGAAGAATTGATCATGGGAGATTGAGGGAAAGCATAGACTATAGATGACTATTGAAAAGAGATCAATTCATGGAAAAGGAGAGAAGAGGTGTTGGCCGCAACTAGAGAAAGGTTCTAGTCATTGGTGAAGTAGAACTGCCGCAGCAGTTAAAGACAAGGAATTACTATCAAATGATCTAAAGTCATTATTCAATGCATTCCATTCTATGGAAGATACTTATGCATAGCTGTAGCTATTGAAAAGAAAAATTGGAAGATGAAGTCAATATAAGAGCAAAGTCAAAGAATTTTCAGAAAAGAAATGGATTTTTTTCAGCCGCAGCTGATCAATGAGAAAGTGTCAGTCGATTGGAGAAGTTGGAAATTTTTTAAAATGAGTTTGCTGAAGTTAAAGTTGCAGCAGTCGTGTTTAAGGGGGGGTGTTGGAGATTAACCCCGACTGTTGGGTTTCCCGCCATACCGCTGCCTTCCATCTGATTGTCCACGGTATTGTGGTCTTACTGCCAAACCGTGGCCCATCACTCTACACCATCTCATTGTCCACGATATTGTGGTCTTACTGCCAAACCGTGGCCCGTCACTCTACACTCAACGGTTGTGCGGTTACTGCAGCTTCGCGGTTTTCCTTCATTCGACCCACGGTAGCGCGGTCATTCCTTGTCTCTTGGCTTCACCGTCATACTTCCTTCTCTTCTCTCTCCTCCCACAGTTGTGCGGTCATTCTCTCCTTCACCGCCTTACTATGACTTCCTTAGTCTTCCCTCATGGTGGTGCGGTTCCCTCCTCTTACCGTTGTCCCGCATCTCATTTGTTCACTTCTCACGGTAGCGCAGTAACTCGTGGCTACACCGTGATACCACAATCCTATCTTGTGCCCCTCGTGGGTGGGTGGTACCCTACAGTACCGCAGGCTTGTCTTGCCTCATGTGCAGTTGTGTGATATTGCTTGTTTTGGTGATGTTTTAGTGAAGTCCATGCTAGCATTTAATTAATTCAAAAGGACATTATTTTAATGTGGTTAATTACTGTTTATTGGTGCCAGCTTTGGAAAGGTGCTTCGATGGGAATTTTTCTTTACCTCTATGTGTTGTCCTTGCACATTTTGTGGGTGTAATGAAAATACATTATTTTATTCTGATTGTTCTTTTCCTCTTGTTATCCAACATAGTGGTATCAGAGTTGTGTCGGTCAGGCTCACTAAGAGTAGAGTTATATGGGTTTTGTGTTCGTGATAGCCATAGAGTGTCTAAGAATCTTGGAGTCAAGCATAGTAGTTATGTCTGCAAAATCCGAGAAGATTGTCTGGGTTTAGAAATTTGTGAAGAGAGTTGAAAAGAAAAGTTTTTTGAAAAAAAAAGGTCATTGCTTTAGGAAGCCATAAGTGCTTTGTTAATAAAAAAAATTGTTTGATTGAAAAGTGAGTAAGAATCCATTCCTAGAGAGGAAGATATCAAAGAGCTGAATGTTTGCAAAAAGTTGAAGTTGGTTTAGCTGATAGGGAGATTCGGGGAGTGTTTCTCTAACCAGTCGTAGGAAGAAGTAAATAGGAGGTTGTGTACAACAGAAGAAAGAAGGAAAATGCTTGAAGATAAATCATTGAGAAGAGCCAGAAGTGTATTTTGAAGACAAAGAAGAGATTACTATCACAAGAGAAGTTGTGTAGAAGCCTACAAGAAGAAGAAGTTGTTATAAAATTTTTTCCAGATTTGTGAAGATAGTTGCTATGAATTGTTAAAAAAAGGAAGAGTTTGTGTTGAAGATTGAGCAGAATACCTATTTCTAGAACAAACAAAGAGTAGTAGACCTAGTTGTTGAACAAGGGAAAAAACAAAGACTAAAAAAGGTTAAAGGCTCACGAAGCAGCTATATTCCTGATATGAGATCAAAAGAGGTAAGCTGAAATTTTCCTTTTCAAATGGGGAAAGTAGGAAAAAGGGTTAAGAAAGAAAATGAAAATTTTTCATCTGCAAAAGATGTTTTAGAAGAACAATTAATTTTGCTTAAAGATGAACTGGTTAGTGTTAAAAAGGACAATGGGTGTTTTATTGAAAGAATAAAAGAGTTGTTGAAAGAGAAGTGTATACTGTTAGATGAAAATGATGATCTTGAGAAAGAACTGAGAAAGGTTAAAGCTAGAAATGAAGAGCTAGAAGAAAGGTTGAAATCCTTTAAAAATATTAAGCAAAGAAATAAGGAGTTTGAACAAAGAATAAAGGTGTTTAAAGAAATAAAGAAAAAGAATGAAGATTTGGAAGAAATCTTGAAAAGGGTAGAAGAGAAAAACTATTTACAGTTAAAGGAAATCACAAAATTGATAGAAGAAAATGATAAATTAAGAGCATGTAATGATTGTGTGAAGTCAAATTCTTCATTTTGTGATGTCTCATGTGACATAACAGATTTGTGTTTTTCATTGGATAAGTCTGATTTAGTTGAAAATGCTGGTGATAAAAAGTGTCAAGATGAATATGTTGATGAATTTGCAAATATGGCTAGCTGTGATAATGTATCTGAATCTATGAAAGATGCTAATTTTTGTGAAGAGAATGCAGGGTTAAAAATCATTAAAAAAATGGGTTATACAGGACAAGGTCTAGGAAAACAAGAACAAGGAATGAGAGAGCCAATTGAGGCTACAATGAGGTCGAAGTATGAAGGTCTCAGATATGTCCTAGGACAGGGAAATGCTGCTACAAGTGTAGGTAAGTTTGTTAGAGAAATGAAGAGTAATGAGTGTTCACATTGTCATAGGAAAGGACACACCAAGGAGAAGTGTTGGGATTTACAGCCATGCAGGGCTTGTGGTTCAAAAAATCATTGTGAGGAAATGTGCTAGATTAAAGTGTCAAAGAATAAATCTATTTCAGAATGCATAAAAATGGATTGTGGATGGATTTATGAATCAATTTGGCACAAGCTAATAGGTATGTTCAAAAGATTGTACAAATGTTCATATGTGAAGGTTAATAAATTTTTTGAAAGGAATGAAAGTTGAAAAGAAATGGAAAATGTAACAAGTGAAAAGAAATTGATGTCTAAAGAGACTTTTAGTTTGTGAAATTATTGAAAATATTATGTTGATGTTTTGAATCAATTGTCGATGAAACTGTTGTTGCAGTTGAAAGAGGAAAATGAGTGCCATAATTTTTGAGTATTGAAAAAGGGGGTTTGACAGATTTGACAAATTAGAAAACATTGCTGCAATCACATAACAAGGTTATGCAAAATGAAGTCACAAGAGCTTCCAAGTTTGAGTGTAGATGGGTCATATGAAAAGAGATACAAAGATTTAGAAATGTAGCTGAAGCTACCAATATAAAATTCAAAGCTTGGGACAGTAGCAATTGTTAAAAGAACCAATTGAAGAAATTTTTATAGTTACTTTGAAAAGAAATTATATGAAGCTGACAAGAAGGAAAATTTCAATAAATTTGATTAGGGGTTGGAAAGATGTTATCTTCACATAAATGAATAAAAGGTTTGAAAGTCATAGAAAAAAAGATTATGGAAAGAGTTAAAGCAGCAACTCTCAAAATCATACAACAAAGATTTGATTATGAAGAAAGTGATAAGATGATAAATGTTAGTTTGAAAGACTAAAAAATATAGAAATTGTTTTGATTGAGGAGCAGTCTGAAAAGTTACAACAGTTAAAAATGTGTGATGGTATGAATGGCAATGGCCACACTGTGAAGAGTTACTTTTGAAACAGAAGTGTTGTGTTCTTGACCATATCCAATATTTGCAGGACAAGGAAAGCGAGAAGAGATTTATCGAACAAGGAGGAAGAGATGGCCTGAACTCTACAATAGTTATTTGAGAAAGAAATAAAACAGTGATAAGCAGGAGCATTCAACAAGCAGAATGAAGACAAAGATGAAACAAATAACAGGACTCCCTAGCACCAGCAGTGTGCCACTATGGGAAGAAATGCTAAAATCAAAATAAGTAATTGAAATGATTGAAACCACTACAATTAGTTTGTGGTAATCTGAAACCACATCAATGGGAGAATGTAACAACAAAAAATATCAGCAACAGCTCAGATGGTAACAACTTGAATCAATGAACGAAGATATTTGTGAATGAGTTGCATCAAATGATATAAGGGAAAGTTGTAAATGAAGAATTGATCATGAAAGATCAAGGGAAAGCACAAACTATGGATGACTGTTGAAAAGAGATCAATTCATGGAAAAGGAGAGAACAAATGTTGGCCATAGCTAGAGAAAGGTTCTAGTCATTGGTGAAGTAGAACTGCTGCAATAGTTAAAAACAAGGAATTACTATCAAATGGTTTGAAGTCGTTATTCAATGCATTCCATTCTATGGAAGATACTTATGCACAGCCACAACTATTGAAAAGAAAAATTGGAAAATGAAGTCAAGATAAGAGAAAAGTCAAAGAATTTTCAAAAAAGAAATGGATTTTTTTTCAGCCACGGCTAATCAATGAGAAAGTGTCAGTCGATTGGAGAAGTTGGAAAATTTAAAAGATGAGTTGGCTGAAGTTAAAGTTGCGGCAATCATGTTTAAGGGGGAGTGTTGGTGATTAACCTCGACTATTGGGTTTCCTTCCATACCGCTGCCTTCCATCTCATTGTCCATGGTATTGCGGTCTTAGGGCCAAACCACGGCCCGTCACTCTACACTCCACGGTCACGCAGTTACTACAGCCCAACGGTTTGCCTTCATCTAATCCGCGGTAGCGCAGTCTTTCCTTATCTCCCAACTTCACCATCATACCACCAGCTCTTCTCTCTTCTCCGTGGTTGTGCGGTCATTCTCTCCTTCACTGCCTTACCATGGCTTCCTCAATCTTCCCTCACAGTGTTGCGGTTCCCTCCTCTTACCGTTGTCCCACATCTCATTCGTTCACTGCTCGTGGTAGCACGGTAGATCGTGGCTACATTGCGATACCACGGTCCTATCTTGTGCCCCTCGTGGGTGGGTGGTACCTTGTAGTACCGCAATCCTATCTCGCTTCATGCACGCTATTACTTGTTTTGGTGACGTTTCAATGAAGTCCATGCTGGTGTTTAATTAATTTGAAACGACATTATTTTAATGTGGTTAATTACTATTTATTGGTGCCAACTTTTGAAAGGTGCTTCAATGGGAATTTTTCTTTATCTCTATGTTTTGTCCTCGCACGTTTTGTGGGTGCAATGAAAATACATTATTTTATTCTGAATGTTCTAATTCTAGTCTTGAGGGTGATATATTAGGTTGCCTGGTTAGATAAAAGTGACAAAAGTTAAAAAAAAGGGATTGCTTTCAAGAGCAGAGAAAAAGTTATATACATCAGAAGTGTGAGAACTCAAAAGAGTATGGAAATGAAAATACATTATTTTCTTCTGAATGTTCTTGTTGTAGTCTTGCTGGTGATATATTAGGTTGCTTGGTTGGATAAAGGTGACAAAAGTTTAAAAAAACATATTTCTCTCAAGAGTAGAGGAAAAATTATATATATCAGAAGTGTGAGAACTCAGAAGAGTATGGAAGTAAGGGTTTGCTCAGAAGAAGCAAGATTGTAAGAAGAAAAGAGCAGCAGCTCTGTGCAAATGAAAAATATGTTTTGAGAGAATCATTATAATATAAAATTTCTTAGTTCATGTTGAATGTTTTAAAATGTTGTGTTTCTGTGTTAAAAATTTGTCTTAAAGTTGTTTTTTGTTTCTTTATTTGCCTCCTGTTTTCCAACAAATACATGGAAGTATTTAATTTTGTGTCTATTTTGAAATAATATCTTAATACATATAAATAGCAACAAGTGTTACAAAACAGTGTAAGTTTGGTTGATTCTCATACATTGTTTATCAATTTACATATTTTCATATACATTTATCTATCTCTACTTCAGAGCTGAACCATCCGCAGGTGAGGTGGATTTGTGCTATTGAGCACCCTCCTACGCACGCATTGAGAATATGTACAGACCATGTGGGAGTTCCGTTTGGCAGGGGGCTTCCGGGGCCCTGAGTCACTGCTATTTCCTCTTTATTGCACGTTTGCCCTGTACATACTCTCACATAAACAAAAATAGTTGATTTCTGATACTGTTATCTTACAAAAAAAACTATTTCCTATTATATAAACCTAAAAATGCTTTCCTAGTGAAGTTTAAACTGCAAATGGACGTATCAAATTGAAATCTGAGACGCCGTTGAAGAATATGCAGAGGGCAAAGAAGGCCGAGGTAGTGATCAAGTACGTCCTCATTGTGGTTGCAAATACTTTGAATGTACATACTTATATATTAATCGAGTGAGACGGTACCAACCACATCGCACCTCCACATTACTAGTTTTGCATACAATGAAAGAGAAAACACAGTCAATTTACATACAATTACAATTTTTTTTAATATAAAATAGCATTATAAAAGATGAAAAACCATCACTAGGAAAACAGAGTCAAAAGATAAAACTAGCCATCACAGCTTGGTACGCCGAAGAGGTGGTGATGGACAAGTACCAAAAAAATTGGTATTTTGTAGAGTGTTTGTATGATATTCCCTTTCAAATATTTGTATTCTTTGTATAATTAATTATTGTTAGTGATTTGAAATACAAAGTACGGGCAGGCATAAATTTTACATGTGCACAGTGTAAGCATAGTTTTGAACACAATAAATAGAACAAGGTTCAGTTTTTAAAGTTTAGATTCACAATCTTTTCTTTTATTTTAGTGAGCTTATATTCATTATTGTAAACTTTCGTAAATTATATTAAGGTCTGTATTTAAGAGATTCATTTACAGTTTAAAATATGAGTAGTGGCTGAATGTAGCAATACACATTTACTTTGAATTTAACAATGGATTTTATATTCTGGTCGAGCACAGATTCTCAATTCGAACACAAAAACATAATATGAGTCAATAAAAATTGACATGAAATCAGACTCAAATGTCAATGCAATAGACTACAAAAGAACCACCCAACACAAAATATCAAATTCTTGTTAGCAATTAATGATTGTCTCATATCACTTGAATTTCATCAAGGGATTGAAAATTGCTGCATTTATGTATATCTTATTTTAAAAGCTTAAGGTTGAATAATCTTCAGACGTTATTGTAATAGTATGTTCCATCTCTAACCTAACTCTAATGTTGAGTATGTTTTTCCAATAGATTAAATAATTTTGATTCGTCAAAAAGAATAATCAATTTAACGAAAAAGATTCTGTGAACATCTGAAACAAGTGAAACACATAAAAGCATACTTCATAGACTAACTTGATTTGTAAATAATACTTTCCTATTGACAATCACACAGGAAGAAGGTTTGGAAGATTGCATTAGATGGACAACGACATCATTCTGACCACAATTCATGACTGAATATGCATATGTTTTGAATGAAATTAGAATTAATAACCTAAAGAATACAATACAGGTCTGAAGCAAAGCCGTAATAAGAAACAAGTCTTGTGTGCAGGCAATGTTACAACTGAAAAGCAGCAATTTTCCAATACGCAGCAGCAGCACATGATAGCGCAACTGTATATTGTATGCTTTGATGGATTGCCAAACACTGTTCGAAATCTCCCATTTTGGCACAGTCAGGGAGGATAGCGGTGATAGTATGCTTTGAACTGCATATACTATTCTTTAAAGTTTTACACCTGCCAATTGCATTTTCTTTAAAGTTTCTAATTTGCACATATCTCGCAATCAACGAAGTCGACGAAATGACATTAGTTTCAGGTATTCTGAATATATATATTCCTTTTTTTTTTATCACACTTAAGTATATACTAATCATTTATCAGATGAATATTACTCTTATTTCATATCAAGCAAGACTGATTGCAAAGGTAACTTCATGTTTATATATTTGTCCCTTTCTGATTAACTATTCTATAACCTCCTGTTTGTAACCCTGTGAAGGAATTTGATGATGAAATCTAAACAATTCTACTGAGAAAGAAGCGCATATCAAGATACTCATTTGACATCATTTTCTATTATCTAACTATAAATCATCATCCAACGTATAAAATTTATAATATGAAATCATCAATTTACAAAGACTCTCCGTGCACATTTTTCCATTTTCTATTATCTACATATAAATTATCATCCATCTCATAAAATTTCTAGTATGAAATTATCAATTTGCCGATCTCTCGTACACATTTTCTTAAGCTAAAACATTATATTAACCTAAAACATTATATTATCAATTTACCAAAACCTAGAGGCCGTTAAAAGCCAGGCAAGGCCTTTGGCATAGAATACTATAGTAGGAACTTGCTAGTAATCAGACGCACTGAACGGAAGAGACTGCCAAGGGGTATTCTTTAGTTTGTGCATAGTCGAAGGATACGGAGCCTCCAGCCTTTAATGGATCCCCATTGTTGACGAGGCAGTCGTTGTTGCTCAAACGCCTGAATAATTTGGGATCTATCTGTATATCAGAGCTAAACATTCGGCAGGCGAGGTGGATTTGTGCTATTGAGCAGCCTCCTGGGCACGCATTCAGAATATGTACAGACCATTTGGGAGTTCCGTTTGGCAGGAACCCGGCGGATCCCTCAGTCACTGATATGTCCTCTTTTTTGCACGTTTGCCTGTACGTACTCTCCCACAAACCACACTAGCTAACAAAAAAGCATAATTTAAATTTCTAACTATATAAATCTAAACTTGTTTTCCTAGGCGAAGTTTAAACTGCAAATGGAAGTATAAATTTGGGACCTGAGACGCTGTTGAAGAATATGCAGAGGGCAAGGAAGGCCGAGGCAGTGATCAAGTACGTCCTCATTGTGGTTGCAAATGCTTTGCATGTACATAATGCCTTCACCTGTACCGGTGTATAAACGCTAAAAATTAGAGTAGAATACGACTGTATTGAACAAGATATAATTGACAAGTTCAAATGATGTTATTCCAGAGAAAAGGAAATTGCTCAATCTACAAAAAATAAAATAATGCAATTATCTTTGGTTTCACTCCGTTCTGACATTTGATCTTGAATATCTTGATCATTATCCTCCATTTTACCCTGGTTTATTATTTGATCTTTAACATCTAGATTCTGTGATAGAGATGATAGGACAATGCCATTATCTCTGCTTTCAGTTTCACTCTGACTTGACACTTATCTTGAATGGATCCCAATGGCAAATAGAGATACTTCACTTTGAAAGTAGCCAAAATTGGTCATAGGGACTACAGAGAAGAGATAGAGGAACCAAAAGGCGGGTCTAGCTTAAACTACATCAGAATTGGAGCTACAAAAGAAAAAGAAGAAATCATAGAAGGTGGTGTGAAAAATAGTAGACTAAAGGAGAATGATCATTCATTTGCAAGCTCAGCTCTATATGTGGAACAGAGGAAGGAAGAATCAAATGATTTTACAAATCAAAATGCTAAAGCTCAAGATCATTTGTCCCACCATAGCTCTTTCCTCAAGTGAAGCCTTGTCATATATGCTATCAGGTAAAATTTATTTGTTCTTTAAGACTAAAAGCAAGCAAAGTTGCCCTTGAAATAGATGGTAAATTCGAGAGGAATAATTAAGCCAACTTAGTTACTTGAAACAAAACCAGTAAGTGTATATAAATTGTGTATAAAAAGATTCTAAATTGTAAGATAAAATGAGGATCTTTACCTGCCAATTTTAACTGTACACACTTCAGATACTTTTTCAAAACAAAATCCAAATTTTAAAGGGATTTGATGATGCATAATTATTACTTGTTCTGCATTCAAATCCCAATGAATTTTTCTCATAGAGAAGTAATTTTCTTAAATAGCTTCCTTGAATGGCTTTTCTGTAAGCGGATCACACAGTTTGTAGATAGAAAATCTGACTTGCAATAGAAACGTAAGGCTATGATTGTTGAGCTAGTGTGAATTACCTTCAATATTTTTATCACTTGAACATAAATGAATGAGGAAATGTGTTGCAAGCCAAATATAGGAGGGCAACTGAGGATCCATGCATTGGCAGGAACCCGAGAATAATCCAAATGAAAGATCATTTTCACTATACACATGAATGAATGTATACAGGAAGACATGATTGTGGAAAAACAGGTGTTCCCCGTTGGACTGACATCTTAGGAGATTATAGCAGTAGGAAACATGCAGTTATCAAAAATATATAAGTGAGAAATGTGCACACAAACTATGGTACAGTAATTCTTTTTAATATTAGCATCTATTAATGTCACTTAGGATTAAATGTCCAAAGAAACTTTCTGTATATACATTTTAGGCAATATCAAATATGTCTTACTATAGTGGAGAAGATTCCAAGTAGTACAAAAGCTGACCATAGCTCCACATTTTCTTCTCAGAGAAAATCAGATCGATAGCAGCTCCCATTGAGTAAACCATCCAGTTTTCAGCATTATGCCATAACTTTAAATTTGGTCTTTTCAGTAATTTTGACCCAAAAAGTGATATAGTCTTTTACTTTGTGAAATGCAAAACAAAAATGGATTTATAGACCTGGGGTTCAACAGTCCATACAATTATGAGACAAGATTCTGCAAACAACTTTGTACAAAATCTTAATGATGGCATTGGCTACTGCATTTAATATTTTGTATCTCTCGCAATGGCATCAATGTACTCTGCCATAATTATCAATGTGAGAAGTCATTTGAAACGTCAATCAAACCCTGAGTTATGCTTTCTTGCAGTGGTAGGAGCCAGAACATGCTCTCTTTCTTCATATTTTTTCTCAAATTGAAGAGCTACTTCAGTCTGCCAATCAGCAGTGGTAGCAGGAGCCTCTGTTTGGACTTCAAATGCCTTACAGGACACAGACAAATCTGGCCTCATTGAGCTCTTTTGGCTATATTGAGGTTGGAGAAGCCTTTTAAGTCTGTCCTCTGATGTTGGAGAAGCACCGCAAGGGCTTAGAGTAGGAGAGGCTGTTGCCAAATGTAATGCATGATATTCTGCCTTGGGCCTCTAGGTTCTGCAATTCAGACCTATAGAGGGCGTCGATTGAGCTGTTACAAGAGTTGTTGATACATCAGCTGTTTGAGAGGTTAATGACTTATTGGAAGCTGAAATGTCTCCAAGGGACCCAATATGGAGAGCCATGACTACATTCAAGCCATCTAGTTGATCAAGAAGAGTTTGTTCAAATAATCACACGGAGTAAAACAACAAAGATGCTGATTTAAAGAACTGCTTCTCGTGATCAGGAAATATCTCATAGATTTATTGATTACCTAAAAGCTAATAGTAACATTCGATTATCTGCATGAATATCTAGAGGGCAAGTGATGAGCACACATGACTAGTATTCAAGCATTTGTGATGATGCAGTGAATAAAGACATGTTTATTAACCATTTGGAATTAGTTTGGAAGGTGTCCAATGTCATCACTTCACCGTTGATTATAGATTCCCAGCATGTATCAAAATATAAGTTCAATAAAAAAGAATTGCCTAAAGTGGACCAAATTTCCTCTCAACATCGTAATGGATGGTGTACATACACTCCAAGTTCTCTAGAATGAATCTACACCTTATACTCTTGGAAATGTGAACCACTCTAGTGAATGTCCAAACCCAAATAAGAGCTCCGCAGCATGTTATAGACATACATCGAAGGATATGAAAAGGGAGTTTAATTCATTTTGGTCAATGTAGTTTTGTGTGCCCTGATGTGTACACAAACTGTCCAGTGTCCACACATACACAAGGTACGTGGCATTTAGTAAAAGGGCTTAAAAAATAACCAATAAAGTGCAAATTCATTTTCTGCAGCTTGGAGTCCCTGTATACCGTGATCATGTGCCAAAACACTTTTAAACACATCCATTTGTGCTAGGTCATCTATAGCCAGCTCACTGCTATACATATCCATTCGCCATATACAAAACCAAGGATTCAACAACTAAATGACCTTACCAGTAGTCATATGCCAAGCCAGTCAAATATGACCAAATCAACCCATAAAATGAGACAATACATCATTCAATGGGCATGAGACAAATGATCACAATTTTTTTACTTTTAATCACCTTAGGGCCTTAGGCCACTTGCTGGTGTCAGTAATCTTCAAACTATAGCCAGTAACTTAGTCTGATAAATTGAAGATTTAAATGTCCTTGAAGTAATGAAAGGCAAAATGGATTGCCCGCTATATGCCAGCAAGCGACCTTGTATGCCAGTATTGTATTTCACGCCATTCATCAACTCACACAAACACTAAGTGTTATATGTCTCACTGTTTCTGGTTTTGAAGTGAGTGGTAACGATGTATTCAAAGGTCAATCAACAATTTTCAGCTCCTCCAATCATCGATCTTTCACTGCTTGGATACTAAAATTCTCTAGTACACTCTCAAAATAGTATGCCTTTCAAACAAGAAATTCAATACCCCCATTGCCATTGTGTTTTTTTTTTTTTTAGCAGACATGACCCCTACCGTATTAGTTAGCTTTCAAGTTCCAACATAGTTATCATGTAACATAAGGACATAAATAGGTACACTATGAGGTTGTCATTTTTCACAGCAATATGTAGGTGCCGAATATGTCTGTGTACAATGTACATACAAACACAACTTTTTTTTAAAATTTAAAAAAAATCACAGAAATTAAATTATAAATGAATTTGAGGTTACTTCCCTCATCCCTCCTCTACCATGTGATTTATCTTTGTATACCTCTACTGACCAAACCTGCAATTTCTATTCAACTTTTGCTCTCCTTTTCTACAATATCGGGCTGACTAGTTTTCCATCCTTTCCACAATTGCTGTTAATATCTTCTTTGAATGAGTGACACATGGCTAGGATGGGTTTTCAAAAATTTCAGGGCCTGTGGTATCAGAATTTATTTTATTTTATGTTTTTACTTTTGTATTATTTATCAATGGAAAGTATATCTCCTGAAGCAGCAAGAACGTGCAGAGGACATCCCCTGCCTGCCAGAGACATCTCTGGTAAATCATCCAATCTCCAAGGCACACATACTTTCAGAAACTAGTATCAAAATTGTAGAAGTTAGCAGAGATAGAAATTTAAACAGATAAAATTATTAATTCAGAACTGCCATTATTAAAAGCTTGCTTCTTGAGAGCAAATTATATTAATTTTTCCTTTTTTTTACTTCATCTTCAGATTACATGCATAGACACATATATAGATTTTACGACCCACACAAAAATTAAAACCACATAAATGACATAAATATGCCAGCAACATTAACGTCCTAACCACGGTGTAAATGGATAAATATGCGTCCTTATACAAAGCACAAAAACCAATTA
Organism: Sequoiadendron giganteum; assembly: GCA_007115665.2. Lineage (NCBI taxonomy): Eukaryota > Viridiplantae > Streptophyta > Pinopsida > Cupressales > Cupressaceae > Sequoiadendron > Sequoiadendron giganteum. The sequence continues at coordinate 521,611,511 of CM021101.1, forward strand.
AAACGTCCTATTATACAGATGTGGATCCCACTACCAATCGCACAGAGAAGGCCAAAAAGTCAATGAACGTTGACAACCGCGCAACCGCCGACGGTAAAGAAAAGGTCACGGTGACCGCGGTAAACGAATGCACAGAGTAGAAGGAGATCCATCGCAAAACTGTAGCGGTTAAGAGTTAGGCCGCGGTGGATGCGGTGATGGCAACGACGTTCGAAGGTTGAAGTGAGAACAGTTAGCGCGATATCGTGCGTGGTTAAACAGAAGACCGCGGGAAGGCGGTAGTGGATGCCATGCGGTTAACCGAACAACCGAAGGAGAGGGGCGGTTAAGCCGCGGTAGCGAGGTGACAACAGGAGACTGCCAGGCGATTAACCAAGCAACCGGAGGCAGTGAAGTTCTTGACTGCGATAAAGCGGTAGGCAGTGGGAGTGTCGCCCGTGAGACCGCAAAGAACAGAGGGAGTGGCCGAGGTAGCCCGGTGGAGTTTGCAAAACCGTGAACCAATAAAGAAGAGGGCGCGGGGGTGCGGAAAACGTTGACATCCACTGTTGATGATGATTGCGACTACAAAGGGTTCGTGCGAGTTGGACGAAATTCCAACAAAAATTGAAGTGTTTGGATGGTAGTTTATCAAATAAGGCACAAGTGGAGGTCAGAAAACCTTGAAGCCTTACTATCAGAGGAGATGTCCTAGGGAGACAAGAATGTAGACCTGCCAACAAAAATCTTCAGATCTCCTAATAAACTAGGAAATCCAATAAGGAATTTGTGAAATAAGTTTAACGGCCTAATCAAAAGAGTATCTTGGACCTTTTTCCTCAAATATTCAATTGTTTTCCTCAAGTACCCAAATGCCTTAGAATTAGAAAAAAGGGAATTAGCTAGTATATACAAAATCTGTATCTATTGCCTGCCTACAACCCTCCCACCACGCAGTTCCATCTCCATTAATGGTGCCAACACCATTTAACTAAAAGTTCTCAAGTTGCTGAAATGTCAACCATATATCTGTTCTGTTCCATTTTGTTGGATCTTTAGGGGCAACTATCGTTCCTTCAACCTGCAATTACAATTTGCAAATAATTCTATTTGAATTAAACAAAAATAGTCCTAATCTGTAGAATCATCAACTGCAATCTATTTGTTTATACTTTAAAAGCGAAGCCAGGTGAACATGGTCCCTGGAAAACTAAATTGTTAACCAGAAATATCTTGGTACCTGGCACCAGCAAAACTGCCTTTGGCTCCGTACAGGTTGCATTCCATGCATTTGTTAAAGCCTACATAACACAAATTACAATTACAAATCAAGTAGATAATACTATAGTCCTCCAAAAACACTAGGATCAAGTTATTTGAAACTAACTAAACTGCCATCAAAGCCCAAAGAGGAACTATAGCCAACGGTTTCCGGTAGATAGTTATGTTGATATGGAGCAGGAGTAGACAGTTGTCAAGTGGAGCATCCAAAGCTCCAAGAAAAGTAGACAATTCGGAAGTGGGGTAAACAAATATTAATTATTTTCAATTTTTTAATATAAATTTTGTTAATTATAATATTTTAATTTTGTTAATTTTTTTAATATTCATTTCGTTATAACCAAATTTTTATGTTTTTCACAGTTAATCATCATAGACGGTTATATGTTTTTCACAGTTAATCATCATCGACGGTTATGCATGGTTCAATCGTATTCCTCCCCCTCTGGAGCAACGCACATTGTCGATTGACAAACTCAGCCCCCTATTCTCAAATTAGACATGCCTTCGATGTAATTATATTTTAATATATTTTAATTTTAAAATTTTCTTTATTTTTATATTTAAAATGATTTAACAATTAAAAATTAAGTTTTTGTTTTAAAAACAAAGATAAAAAAGAGGATGATAAGATTGAAATAAAAAATAGAATTATATTTTTTTATTAATATTTCAATTTTTATTTATTTTAAAATGATTTAACAATTTAAAAGTAAGTTTTTTGTTTAAAAACAAAGAGAAAACAAGAAGTTGATAAGTTTGAAACAAAAAATAGTTTTTTTTAAATAAAGAGAAAAAAGATGTTGAAAAAATTTAAATAAAAATAGAATTATATTTTTTTAATATTTCAATTTTAAAACATTTTCTATTTTTATTTTTAGAATGATTTAACAATTTAAAAATAAGCTTTTTGTTTTAAAAACAAAGAAAAAAAGAAGTTGATAAGATCTTTATAAAGTTTTTATTTATATCCTTACCTAAAGAATCAGCAATTAAATCCTAATAATAATGTTTCAATTGAAAATGAGAAATCCAACCCATATTAAACTTTTAAAACTTAATAAATAAACCAATGATATCCACCATTATAAAATTAAAAATTAATAGAATTAATTTTATTTATAGGGAAGGGTTCTTCATCTATTTTTATTTTTAGAATGATTTAGCAGTTTAAAAATAAGCTTTTTGTTTTAAAAACAAAGAAAAAAAGAAGATAAGATCTTTATAATGTTTTTATTTATATCCTTACCTAAAGAATCAACAATTAAATCCTAATAATAATGTTTCAATTGAAAAGGAGAAATCCAACCCATATTAAACTTTTAAAACTTAATAAATAACCCAATGATATCCACCATTATAAAATTAAAAATTAATAGAGTTAATTTTATTTATAGGGAAGGGTTCTTCATGCTTAAAAGCATCTACAAGTTTTAAATTCCTAGGAATTTTTTTGTAGAGATGTGTTTTTTCTAGAAAATAACAAAGTTTGATTCAATAGATGGAAAAAAATTGTTATATTTTTTTCAAATGCATTTCTAATATAACCTTCATTATTAACTAATATATGATTAAGACTTATGTCATAGAATTTTCCATCGAATTTAGACCCTTTAATACCAACTTTTAGTCAATGTATGTAGATCCTTTTTTTCCTTTCTAGCCTCTTACAAATTTTGACACCTTAATTTCTACTTAATATTACTTACCTTGATCTGTATCTCATCACTAACAAGGTAATTTTGTATAATTTTGCATAATAAAACCTCTCTTGAATCAATGTAAAGCATTCCACTCTCTAAAAAGCCTACAATTTATTAGATGATCTATATAATAGAATAACATCAATAGCACTAGTTAAATTAGAAACATGGTGTAGGCTTATGTTATTATCTTGAAATATATTAAATAAACTATGAATGTATTTACTATATGAATAATACTTTAACCAAATAATATTCAATTTGAAGACTCCTTGAAGATAATGTTTAATCATAATAGATGAAGAATCAAAATAAAATATATATACTAGCAATTGCACCTTCGTGTGCAATAGGTACGCTGAAGAGTGATAAATGTGATATAGTAGTGTGAATTGTAAAAGATACACAATTTGCTGACCATGGGCAACTTGTAAATGACTAATGTTAAAAGCGTGATAAACATCTTTTTTTAGTTGAGAAAACTAAACAAAATTGCATGCAATCCTTGAGAAATTAAATTGCTCTTTTTCTACAAAAATATATGATGGGATTGGAAATACAACCCTTATTTATGGTATATTTCAAACCATGTGAAACAAATGAGATTCATAGCGCTAATAAAAGTGAATTTTAAGCAATTACAACTTGGAAATTCCTAAAAGGCATTATTAGCTAAACATGTTCTGTAACGAGAATCACATGTAAATGGATTTCTTCATCTTATTTCTTATCACTATAGAAATACTATTATGTTTTTCTTTTTAAGAATTAGGCAATTCCAAGGATCTTCTTGAAATCTTTCTGCAAACATAAAACACAAATATTAGTGTCTATCTTACACGTATCTCATTACCAAATCAAACATTTGTTGTTCATAAATAGGATTTTGGTGTTGTTGTGATGGACATGCAACAAAAGCCTAAACAATTTATCATCATAAGAAAGTATTAGAAGGTATGAAACTACAAAAGAGGGATTGTCACTTTTCAAAGCTGTAAGAGACCATCTGGCCAAACATATATGAGATTATTCAGTCAACGTTCATCTTAGCGGTACCAAACAAACAACATATAAACCCCATTACTGATTTCTCATCATGGCTACTGAACATAGCTTTGGGTTCATAGGCATTGCTTTTTTTTCTTCATGGTTTTGTTTATGTAAGAGTTTTGGTCTGTTGTACGATCATTTTCTACTTAAGGGATGCTTCAATTTACTGAGGATGCAATAAGCACTACCATTGTGTACTCGATTAGGTTTGCACTTTCCTTAAATCCCATCGGCCATTCTTGGCCACTTGTGGTTATAAGGTGTAAATTAAATTAAATATAAAAAAATTTTAACCAAATGCAAGATTGACTACGAAGATTGACTATGCATCAAAGTTTTCCACCAGAAACTTAGTGAAATTCCACTTAATATTGTCACCCGAAAGGCCACCTTTGCTTGATTTCAAGAACTTATAAATATGTGCTCCATTATCACCGTTGACCTCAACGTACATCACAGAACTGCGATATTATTACTAAAAATCCAAAAAGCATACCATACAAGCTAGTTATTACAATTTTTTTTCTTATATGATAGATGAATTCACATCAATAATGAAACAAAATAACCATGAAAATAAAAAAATAGGAGTGATGTTGACCTTGTTAATTATGGGAATTTTTCTTTAAAAGGAGAACAATTTTGTAACCAACCTATCCAAAAGAACTTTGGCAAATGTTTGGCAAACTAGTTACTCATAGAGAAAAATATGAAAAAATATGACAGTTTGAGACACTAACTTTAAATGATGAATTTAAAGTTAGTGTCTCAAATACTAAAAAGTCATGCAGCTAAATACTAAAATACACACTAGAATATAAGTTTGTGGAAAATGAGAAATTTGGTGAGAAAATTATATACAGTGCGTCGTTGTAGCATCACAATGCTCTCCATCTGGAAACCTCTCGCATCACACAGATAAGAACAAAATTATTTTTGAATGAGATAAAACACAAAAAAAAATGATCTGGCCATGTATAGATTAAAAAATAAAATCACTGAAACCATGGCAAGTGACTTAAATCAAGATTCTCCATAAATTGTGTTGGCCAGAAAAATAGGAGAGATTCTTAGCAACCTATAAAAGATAATCCATACTTAACTTGAAGGGGTTTAGGACATTTTGTCTAATTTCCCCCTTGAGATGGTCCAACTGCTCTGCCAATGATCGGTATGCCTTGTAGTACTATTCAATCATACTAATAAGTTGTGGCCTCTTATGGTAGAAAATTTCAGCTCGTTCAGCAAACGAATCAGTCTCTGCTTCTATAAGACTCAACATGTTCTGAGTCTTGTCATCTAGCTTTGTCTCCTAATGGATTCATTCTAAACCTCTGTGTAGCTAGAACAACAAGTGCAGCAATCTATTTTATATCCATATTATATGAATTCTGTCTGTACCAAATGGTTCACATCATAATAGAAATTCTCATACAAAAATGAAGTACAAGATGCTCAAACAAGTGACATACATCACCACAAAAAATGTTTGGGATGAAAGAAAATTTCCTTTACAAACAAATATCCTAGAGCATTTAGATCACCTTTCATATGGAATTAATTCATTTCACATCAATTGAGGCCTGATAGAGAGTGAAGCAACATTGACCCATGTTGTCCAAGAAAATTGAAACAAGCGTTTCGTTCAATTTGAAAGTATTTTGCTACTATGATTCATAATATATTAAGGATTTTCTGAAGGCCCCAATACATTAGTTATTGCATGTTGTAGTAAATGCACCATAGAAAGTGAGTCAACATTGACCCACTCTATCCAAAAAAATTGAAACAAGTGTTTTTGATCAATTTGAAAGTGTTTTTCCACTATGGTTAATAATATATTGAGGCTTTTCTGAAGGCCCCAATACATCAGTTATTGTATGTTGTAGTCGATACACCATAGAGAGTGAATCAACATTGACCCTCCGTGTCCAAAAAAAAAAATGAAACAAGTGTTTTTGTTCAAGTTGAAAGTGTTTTACTATGATAGTTCATAATATATCAAGGAATGTCTGAAGACCTCAATACAACAGTTATTGCATGTTGTAGTATATGCAGATCTTGAAACAAGGTTTAAATCTGATCTAAATTTTTCAATCGCTGGGCCATTGTCTATGAGTGTTGATCTAAGCCCAATCCTCCAAATTCAAAAAGAGTGCTTTAGTGTTTCCTTAGGCATGTGTTTCATAAAGGAAGATAAGAAGGAAAAAGGATCTTTGCACGAAAACATAGGTGAAAATAATGTTTGATCAAATGATGGAATGGATAATTAATTGGAGGACGCCTAAATAGGACATGCACCGCAAGACAAAGTTATACCAAAATTATTATACAATATATCCACATAAAATTCAAACTTAAATCTTGAAGCTTTCTGCAGTTTGTATTTATCAGTTTTGTTTCCATCACAGGCATAGATATTGCCTCTACAAGAGACTATACTATTGTTGGCATCTCACAGTAAATGGTGGAGGCATCACTAAACAATTTGTTATGTGTGGTCTCCTGCATTTGCTTCTGGTCAAGGATGTGATCAAGAGTCTTCCATCACTCCAACACTTTCATTAATTGCTCAGTGATATATAGGATGGGATCCCTACTCCAACTGATGCAGAAAGTAGTTGAAGATAGCTCCTCTTTGGAAAAATGTTAGCAGCATTCTCTTGAGTAACATTTGGCTTTCTATCTAGCCAAGACATTAATTGGTGTTTACAAAATAAGGAATCTTTATTAAAAATAAAAACATCAAATGTTGCATATTATGAGTTTTTGTGAGTGTTTTTTCCCTTAAACTTTCAACTTTCAGTTTAACATTATAACATAATGATTCAGTGATTTAATGGTGTAAGTTTGTAACAATTGACCACCAAATCTAATTTTAGTCATCATCTCTTTCCAAGTTATGGATAGTATAATTACTTCTCAGACCCAACTAGGAAAAGGACTATATTTACATATATCGCTCAGCAGAGATATATACAACGCTGACTAGGTTTACCTTGAATATGGAAATTTTCAATGATTTTCTAACTAATATAGAACTCAAAGTAGATATGGCACTAATATCAAGTTCTTTCAGGCTGGCTAAGAAATCATGAAAACACTGAAAAGATTTGTTCTTTAGCCACAAAAAGGAAGGACACAGTACAAAGGCTTTTAAGATTTTTACAACCAAACCATGCATTCATTTTGGTATAATTTAGGAGGATATGAATACTTTATTGATAGGATTAAAACCATTGTGAAACCATAACCCAATCACCCTCCAACAATAGACATTCATACTTTGTCAACCGCCCACCAAGATCACAAGTCAGATAATTAACGAGAGAGGTAAAATCAAGAAATAATAACAAGAGATCCATATCTAATTTGACAGTTAAGATTGAAACGTACAGTATCTCAAATCTCCTTGACAATGTAGAATGGATCCTCAGCTGCAGACATTCTTCACTCTCCCACCCAAACACACCTACACTAGTTTTGTTTTTCACAAATAATACATGCCCTCAACCCCATTAGAAGAGAATAGTTTTGACTGTCTATATTGTGGAAGGTACTCTTTAGCAAAATACAAAACTTCATCATTTGAATAAAAATGAGACGATAAAATTAGAAATAGTTTTTTGATAGTAAAATGTTTATTAAATTGTTCAAGAGAAGCACAAGATGACAACACATATAACCAAAAACTTAAAAAAATTACATTACAAGTTAAATTAAAGAAAATTAAAAAATTATATTTACTAGTTTAGTTATTTTATTGCATAATATATCTATATTACACCGATAGATATGTAATTGAGTGCAAATTTAAATATCATATATGTTCCACATAATCTGTCAGTCAGATGGAGTTATCCATGAAATGTGGAAGCATACTAAGATGTTGAACTGTTAGGCAAAGTGCTCTAAACTTTGAATAATATGCAAATGCATAGACAAGGCTCGCAAATGGTTTGACAGAAAACCCCAAAGAGACTTAGTACTTTGGAAAATTTCAAGCAAATGTACTTATAGATGTAATGTCAAATGCTACGACCACTACCACATCTTCCAGCATACACGAAGGTGAGAGCTCTTAAATTGGATGCAAAGATTGATCAAGGAATAATTGAAAATTGATTTTCCTCAGCCGTGTACAACCCTACCAGTTGTACATGAACACTTGACAAAATACCTTAAAAATGCAATTGGCAAGACCCTATTTGTTAAAAATGCCATTATTTTGTCATGAAATTCTTTAATGCTATATTTTTAAATACATAATGTATGAAACTACTTTTACAAATGCAATTATCTCCTATATTATGAGAGAGATCTTTATAACTCAATACCATTTTTTCCCAAATTTATAAATATCTTACAGCAGACACTAATAAGCTCTTGAAGATCCAATTGATGTAAGTTCTTTACAATTTGGACCACTGTGGATTTCATCACCCACCATCATATCGGAGCAAAATTCCAGGCCCAGACTCTAAAATATTTGAAACAATCAGTGATAGAAATAAATAGAGAATGGCTACACTTTTTGGAGAGGACAAAAAAAAGGTAGTTTATATGAAAGTTAAAAAAGTTGCACACACTACTTTTTCGTTCAAACAATAAATTAATAACACTCCAACAATAGAAAGACTTGGATACCACATAAGTTAAACAAAACTTATTGGCTATTTGAATTTAAGGACAAAATCACAACTCCCCGTTCCCTCTGCTCAGTGCCATTTTATGCTCTATTGAGAAGAGAGGGTATTGCCACCCTTGTATAGAATAAATTATGTATTTGTGTAACGTCCTGAAAGAAGTGAGTTTATTCAAAGCACGTGTAAATAGGTTAAATCCATAGGAAGAAGTGTAAGCAGCTGGCACCAACATTTACATTGGTGGTTATATTTAGGTATCATTGTATTTTTAACCTCCCTTTAAATAGAATTTAGTTATAAATTGAGATAATGATAGCCAATAAACTCAGTGTCCTGGCAATCAATTTTAATCTAGCGTTTAAAAGAGATATCAAGCTAAATTGCAAGAAAATCAGATAATCTTAGATCGGTAGAGAAATTAAATCTCTGCAGAGGGGTCGATATCCTCAACTAAATCCTTATTTGAGTGGAGTGCAAAGTTTATCAATCGCCACTGGTGCTCCTGAAGTATACTTGCCTTGCACCTCAATTCAATCCCAAAACATAAAATTTTAACAACACCATTCACCATGATTTTACATCACATTATAACCCATCTCAGTTTATAGCATACAAACAGTACCAGTGCATACAAAAAATACTTGTATAACTGGCCCAAAGCTGATGGTGCCAATCAAGGAAACTGAGTTAATATAATATTACTTATCGGTCATTGTAGAGAGCGTTGATAATGAAGGCACAATAGAAGTGGCAAATTGGCGGGCGTCATTTGTGAGTCGGGCTCTTGGAGTCGGCGGTTACTGTCTCCCAATGTGTATTGATTATGAAATTCAATATCTAATGTTGGAATGTGTGATTTCCTTACCTGAAATCTCCTTTTCAAAACTCTATTATACAACCTAAAATTTCAATAAAGCATTAATTTTTTTATGGGATTTGTATTGTAATCTAGTCAAAATCCTGATTTTAATTGGGTTATTCCTAATGCATTGACTATTGTACAAGTGGCGGGTTTCTGCAGAAAAGTTGGCATAAGAGACCTAAGCATTAGGTTTAAGATTAATGGTCCTAATGTAGCCAATTAACTCTGTATTGAATCCTACAGAAGCACAAAGCTCAAAAGAAAAAATTTGAGACACCTCATGAAAGTGCACTCTTTATATTCATAGACTAGTTGGTGTATTCCATAAAATCTTTGGCCAAAAAATCTACATTCCATGGTGAAAACAGACAATCCACCTATTTTCCACCATAGAACAGAAGAAACCCCATTTCTGGTACCATCCACCCACTTTTACAAAAATGTGAAACATTATGCTCTTTCATATCTAATTAGGGCAAGATGCCTTGTATTATCTCCATATGGAAAACTAATCAATGCAAGGAACCCAAAACCAAACTTTTAATCCACCCCATGAAGTGCTCTGGATTTTGTTTTGACTAATTTAACATCCATCCTAAAGGAAATTAGCAAGTGGGTAGTACATTAGATAAACCCTTTAATAAATTACTAACCTATAAGATCAAAAAAAAAAAAGAGATTGATTGTATTATCGATATGGATATTGCTGCTAAAGGCCGTCAATAGAAATACTGATGCTTACCAAAAGATGCTCTAGATGATTTGGGCATTTTATTATAAGGCTCCTAGATTTGAACCCGCTTGTTCCCAAACCTTTGTGACTCCAGGTTGAACCTTTCGTAATAAATTTCACAAATACCCACTACTCAAATATGAATTTTGGATGTATACACACCATCAATGAAGCATAGAAACAAGAAGTATAAAAAATTATATCATGAAGAAAGATTTTATTGTGGGGAGAAGCATAACATCTATGTTTAATGAAATATTCATTCGTTATTTAAACATCTTAAGCCAAAACATACTTGTTGGTTGTCTTAACACTTCAACTCTATATCCATACAAAACATTCAGATTCAAATGTCTATAACCCATATGCTTAAACTTGATTTTCATATTGTCATATAGCAATGGCATCTGCAACACTTATAACAGATGTTTCTATCACTCAATGCCTTGACACAAGATTTTTACGGGATAAAATAATAGTTGCAAATTAAAATCCTTGGATTCCAATAGTGGTCTTCTGAGATTGCACCGGCCTTGAACAGGGCTTCCTCCAAATCACCCTCAATTGTTTTGGCCCCAAGATTCCTCTACATCATTCGATACCCAACTCCACAGTATGCCACTAAAATGGCATTTTTTCTCCACTTTGGCTTCAAGGGACGGTGTGAGGCCGCACCTGATGCTTCTTCAGTTTCCTCTGCCCATTCAGAAGTGCATGCGATAAAATTTGCACTGATATTTTCTTTCTTGTATCTGTCGGCAGAAAACCTAAAGTATAGAAGGACACAACATGTAAGGAGAAATAATTATGTCGATAAGTAGGCAAGTGGACCACGTTTAATCGAATTTCATTCAAAAAATCCCAAACACTGACGCACCCTCATTCCCGTCATCCAAGGCAACTATTTTCAACTATCCACCAAAACTAGGAGAATGTTTTTGAAAAGTTAAATAGCATTTACGGGGCACTGTACCCCTCACAACGAGCCACTAGGGCCAAAAAAGGACTAAACATAAATAGTAAACATTAACAAAAAAGAAAAAAACCAGAGACAACCCAGCAATAGCACACCAACAGCTGAAAAATGACCGACAGACCAGCAATAGGAGTAGCTAACTGGCCTCATCCTGGTTCTTGATCAGGAGGTCGACCACCTCATCACCCACCCACTCCTTTATTTCCTGGCTATTATTCCCCTCTAATTCCTCTTTTATGACATTTGATAATGCACTAGTAACAAAGTGGCTCAGTTTCATTGTGAAGCGGGTCAAGCCCCTAAATCTTTTGTCCAGGGTGTTCAATCTCTTCGCCAGCATATCAGCATCTTCCCCAATATCCCTAGTCTCCTGAATCCCACTAGGCTCATTCACCAGCGGAGTGTGCGAGTCAGAACCATGGCCAGGAATCTTGCTATCCATCGGAGTAGGCAAGGGCCTCTCTCCCATGTCATCAATCTCATCATTAGACTCCTCCTCCTTATAGCCCTTGCTGTCAGACTGCTCCACCTCCAAGTCCTCAATAATTAATCTATTTTTGCTGTTCTTGGCCAACCTCCCCGATCTCCTAACACTTTCCCCACCAGTCAACTCCGTGATCCCCACAACCGTATCCCCTCTAGAATCTTTCTCCTTACCTTTCTTTAGCATAGTGACATTATCAGCTGTGCGAAACTGGGTGGCCTTTAGCTCATAGAGCCCTTTCGCCACACTGGCATGAGCCATGCCTAATCCACCCTTAAGCTTTTTGGTGGCTAAATTGGTTTTGACACTCCGCACATTATCAGTCTGAGGAGGGCTCTTGGACTCAACCAAGGAGATATGAATCAAGGAGATGGGTTCAATGTTCTCAACATGGACAGTAATAGCTTTAGGCGAGCAAAGAGTAAGATGGAAGTGGTACAGGCGGAGGATAAGCCCCTGATGGAGCGGGAGAGGCGAGAGATCACAGGGATTACGACAAGCCACCACATTACATTTGTCCACTGAGCTTTCTAGGTCCATAAGAAGGAAAAATGGAAAGCTAAGTAGCATTTTATGTCTGAGATGGTTAAGCAGAGGGAAATGATAGAAGAAACAAGTTTTGTACCTACCTTCCAACGTCACATATTTCATCAGAGCCATGTAGACCATGTCCCACGGCTTAGGGAGCTTGGCTCTTTCAAACCCCACCTGATTTCTGACCAGAGTCTCCTCACCTCTGAAGAACGCCTTAAGGCTTTCGTGGTCTGGCTTTTTGGTGTGTTTAGGGTATTTCTTCCCTTCGCACCTCAAGCCCGTGGCCTGCACAATGACATCCTCGCTAACTTCAAACAAAATCCCCCCAACAGAAACCCTTCTGTCCTTCCAAGAACTAGCAAATTGACCCGAAAGAATAGGATCATGGCTGACCAGTCATTCCATAAGCGGGGCAATTCCACCCTCCACACAAATGTGCCAGACTAGAGGGTTGTTTTGGAATTCATCACAACTATCCAGCTCCGTCCGCACACAATCTCCACCCATTCTATCAGCCTGCTCAAGAAAACCACAGCGCTGCAACAAACACAAGAGACAAACGTTGCGAACAAATAACATAAAAGGATGTTTAATGCAGGGATTATGGCTAATAATCCACTCAAACCAATAACACACGCAGAGGGGAAATATGCAACAGTGAGAAAAGATAACAATTAATGATTTTTTGATAATACTGGAGGAGGAAGAAGTTGGCGGATAAGTAGGAAAGGCACGACATCCCATGCAGATAAACCAACAAGCTAAATTTAGAAACCCGCCATAAAAAGCCAAAGTAACCACTAGCTAAGTTAGCCAGCGTGAAGCCACTAGAACACAACTAGTACTCATCATGAATGGTCCCATCATTATTAACACACTCACTTCTCCAAATGTAATTAGGAGATAAATCAAGTAACCCCATTCCCCAAAACGTGATACACACAGTACCTTCATACACCCGGGAAGAAATCACAACCTTCAAAATAACCCACATCACGTCACTAGATCTAAGCTTGGTCACATCAATTAAGTTTCTTCCCTGCCATCTCATCATTATTTTATAAGATATACCCAATCTGCAATCCCAAGGAATCAACACGTGGGTGCTCGTTCCCCTACTCCACACCCGCCCATCTTTACCCATAGCACTCCACTTGTCCTCCATACCAATATTGGCATTTATCCACCAACACACCCAAATAAACTAGTGGGCCCCCTAGTTAGTCCTCATCATCCAAAAGTTACAAGTCATTATTAACCACGGAAGCCCTTTCTCGCTCTATCAAAACTTGAATGTTTGACGGTAGTCTTTCCTTTTTCCTCCAACATCTAGCCGAGACCCACCTTGAGCCAAGATTTTCCAATGCATCTGCCACACTATTGCCTTCTCTCTAAATATGAGACACTTTTTTATCTCTTAATTTGGACATAAGGAAGCTAACATCCATCAAAATATCCTTGGTGTTCCAACCAATGAATCTTTCCTTTTTCACAGCATTCGTCACCACCTTAGAATCTCCCTCAATATGGAGATTAACAATCCCTAGAGAAACAACAATTTTGGGTCCCATGAATAGCGCATGAGCCTCAGCAACAAGAGCTGACTGAACCCTGATGCCACCAGCAAACCTTGCCACCATATTTTCCAAAGAATCTCTTATAATCCCACCTATACTTTCCCTTCCTGGATTCCCTTTAGCAGCTCCATCAAAATTAATTTTAAACCATCCTAAATCCAGAGGCTCCCATTTGGTATTTCTCCTAGCTAAAAGTTTCCCATTGTCAAAAGCATTAGCATTTAAATCTTGGTGCCATTCCTTAGCCATTTTTATTTCAAAGTCCCTCGGCCCAAACTCTAGAATTTTTCCATCAAAGAGGAAGATATTCTCCTCTATGAGCCGAACACCAATTCCAAACACCTCCTTGGGGCTCCGCTCAACATTCCTGAAGACTCGGTTATTCCTCTCCTTCCATAAACACCAACCTATGATAGGGGGGGGTCTGTCTCCAAATTTCACTAACCAGAGGATGCAAAAAAGGCCCATTCCAACCCAAAATAAATGAAATGAGGTCCTTGCTCATAACCCACTGAATCTCAAGTTTCTCAAAAGCCATCCCCCACACTTCAACAGCATACGGGCAGTGTAGTAAGAGGTGATTAATAGTTTCTTCTCCCTCTTTGCAGATAAAACATCTATTGGGAAAGAATAATCCTCGGATTCTCAAATTGTCCTGGGTTAGAATCCTATTGTGTAGGCCGTCCACCAGAAGAAATTTATTTTAGGGATCATGTGCCTATTCCAAACCGTCCTCCAATGTTCCTCCACAGAACTATCATTAGTCAGCAGTCTGTAAGCGGATCTAACTAAGAGGTCCCCCTATTTATCTAAAGCCCAAAAGAATTCATCCTCTTTGTCATAGGAAGGAAATCTAAAACTGGAGAGTAACACCTGGATGGATTTAGCAAGACAACTAAGATCCGGTGAGTGGGGGCAACATACGGATAGCTCTCTCCAAATCCTAGCACCAGAAGGGCCAGAAACATAGTCACTGATATAAATCCCAAAGAATCTTTGAGCAGCACTCATCACCCCCCGAAAATCAGAACAAGCCAGAGGGAAATCTAAGAGCCAAGCATCTTCCCATAATTTAATTTTGATCCCATTCCCCATTTTCCATTTTATCCCTTTTTTTAGCAGGCTTTGAATGCTGCAAATACTCCTCAAGATAACTGAACCAAGAGGGTGGGGTTCCGAAAAACAATCAATCAAAGGCCTGTTTTGAAGATACTTAGCATTCAAGATTTTGCACCAATCCTTGGAGTTCCTTAATTGATCCCACCCAACCTTGGCAATCAACACCCTGTTAGAGGGAGCAATCTTCCTTATTCCAAGCCCCCCATAAATTTTAGCCCGACTAACCTTTTCCCATTTAACCAGGGAAACTTTCTTTTTCTCCTCAGCACCAGCCCAAAGAAAATTCCTTTGAATTCTTTCTAACTTTTCCACTATATACATGGGCATCCTAAAGATAGCCAGAAATTAAGTGGGTATACCTTGTATGGCCGTAGTATGGAGTTGTAATTTTCCAGCATGACTAAGTAAAGATCCCTTCCACCTAGCCAATTTCTTTTGAATCCTCTCTAGAATAGAGTTCCAAAACTCCGGTTGGACCTCCTTAATCGTAAGTGGAAGCCCTAGATACATCGACGGGCAAGAATCACTAAAACATCTGAGAATCGTAGTCACCCTATTTTCCAAAGTAGGAGAGCAATTAAAGAAGTAAATCTTACTCTTGTTGTAGTTGATGCACTGTCTAGAGCAGGAGGCATAGCTGTTAAGACAAGCTTTCCATTTCCTAGCCTCCACAACTAAGGCCTTCCCAAAAAGAAAAGTAGCATCCATGAATTGCTGCACAACAATCAGGCAAAGAGAGGTAGCCGCTCTAACACCAGATATGGAGCCCTCTGACAACAGACTAGTAAAATTCCTATTAAGCACATCGGCAACCATAATAAAGAGGTAGGGGGAAAGAGGGTCTCCCTGCCTGAGCCCTCTACTAGCAGAGAAAAAACCGCAGGGGGATCCATTAACCAGGACTGAGAACTTAACAGTTCTAACACACTCCATAATGAGCTCAATGACCAGCCTGTTAAAGCCATACTTAGCTAGGACCTTTGGAATGAATTCCCACAAAACCTTGTCATAGGCTTTGGATATATCAAGTTTAAGCGCCATTCCCGCATTATTACCTCTATCCATTGAGTGAAATAGTTCATGGGTAGTCAAAGAAGCATCAAGAATATGCCGACCCGGGACAAACCCATTTTGAGTGTGGCTAATAATTTTATCAAGTAGAGTTTTGAGATGGTTAACAAGAATCTTAGAAAAGATCTTATAGATGGTGTTACATAGACTAATAGGCCGAAAGTCAACCATTGAAAGTGGCTCACTAATCTTAGGTATAAGGGCAATGAAGTTGTGATTCATTTGTTTGAGAATCTTACCAGATTGAAAGAAGTCCCTAGCCGCAAGCACAAGGACCCAGCCCACAGTATCCCAAAAAATTTGAAAGAACGCAAGAGGGAACCCATCAGGACTAAGAGCTTTGAATACCCCCATGCTAAAAGTAGCCAACCGAACCTCTTCCATGGAAACACTCCTAAGAATGCCCAAGTTATACTCTAGAGAGATGGACGCAGGGAGGTCCCAGAGAACCAAACAATCTAGTGTCGAGTTGGGCACCCCTGTAGGGGCCGAGAGAGCCTCCTTGTAATAATTAGCCGCACAGGACTTAATAAGAGCTTGATCAAAAATCACCTCCCTAGAGTTACTTATTAGTTTAGAAATTTGGTTCATTTTCCGATGTTTGACAACAGATACATGAAAAAATGACATGTTCCTATCTCCTTCTTTCAGCCATTAGATCCTCGATTTTTGCTTCCAGAATACCTCCTCATTTTTTAGAAAATTTTCCCATTCCATTATGACATCCTTTTCTTTATTATTAATCTGTTGACTGACATCTCCCTCATCCATATTCTTCTGCAGAATCTTTAACCTCCCCTCAAGCTAGTTTTTCCTTTGAAAAACATCTCCAAACACATTCCTGTTCCAACTTTTAACCATCAGTTTAATATGCTTGAGTTTGTAACATAGCCTGAACATAGGAGACCCTTGTACAGGGATATTCCACCATTCAATAATTCTCTTCTTGAAATCGGGGTGAGAGTTCCACATTATTTCAAAATGAAAGGGATAGGGCCCACTTGAAGGACGAATATTAGTGGTTAGCAGGAGAGGGTTATGATCAGAAACCGTCCAAGGAAGAGCGACTAGGTTGGCTCCTAAGGTATTGGTCCAATCGGGAGAATAGAGGAAACGGTCAAGCCTAACCTGAATCAGATTAGCACCAGCCCTTCTATTAGACCTGGTAAAATGTTGTCCCTGAAGATCAATATCAATTAACCCCAAAGAACACAAAAAGTTTACCAGATCAGCCATACTGTCAGTGTAATCCAAGGGACCCCCACTTTTCTAAGATGGTAGCAAGGGAGAGTTGAAATCTCCAGCAACAAGCCACTGACCACCTTTATTCCTATTAATTTGAGTCACCATGTTTCTCCGAAGGAAATTCCTCGAGTTCCTCTGGTTGGGGGCATAAATATTATTATAGACCAAACTTCTCCATTTACAAAGAGTGAAACCCCAATGCTATTTTTACAATGAAATAATTCCTGACCCTGAAAACCTGAAGGATTCCAAAGCATAGCCAACCCCCTTGAAGCTCCCTTAGCATCACTATGAATAAAAGAAGCATTAGGCCAAATAAAGCTAACAACCTTCTCAAAATTAATCTTCATCATCTTAGTTTCTTGCAGGAGATAAACATCAATTTTATGCTCCACTATATAGTTCTTCAGGGCACACTATTTGTGCGAACTATTAAATCCCCGAATATTCCAGGACATAATCCTTATCTTTGACCTTTTTTTGAGGACACCTCTAATGTCCTCTGCTTCTCCAAGACAATCTCGTTTGTTATTTCATGCGTTCTGGTGGATCTCTGCGATGGCCTCCTAGGCTTGGAATCACCTCCTACATCTGCCTTCTTCTTCCTACCCTTCTTCTTAGGCGTGGTCCAAATCCCTTCCTCTTCAACTTTCTCCAACTTTAAACATTCCAGGTTTTCAGTAGATTCTTCAACCAAACCGAAACATTCTTCCTCCCAAATTTCACCCTCTCTAACCAAATCCCCATAGGTCCCAAAAGTAAAGGACAGTGGATCAATAGCGGAAGAACCAGGGCCAAAGCCCTCCTCAGAAGCCCCCATAGACAAAGCAGTGACAGCCGAGGAACTAGGATCCTGAGTTAATGAGACCTCCTGAGTGAAGGTTCCCAACACCGAAGAGCCACTAGGGTTCGAGACAGGGTGAGGAACACCAGGTGAGAGTGAACGCGGAGGAAGCACACGAGACTAAACCAAATCTGGGGGGACAATCTTTGAACCACCCGCAGGCCTCGAGGCATCCACCACCGAAATCTTGGGGTCAGGCGCATCCATAACCTCCCTACTAACTGACGATTTACAATCAGTGATAAGGTGCCCAGCTTTGGCACACCTTTGACAATAAACCACTGCATTTTCGTAACAAACAGGTTGTACCCAGTTTCCCAACTTGAAGCAAAGCTTGATAGAGTTAGGAAGAACTTTATCTACGCAAATATTGACACAAAAATGAGCAAATACTAACCTTGATTTAGATTTAGTGACAGCATCCGAAGTAACAAACTGACCCAATGAATCACCGACAGCATTGAATATGGCTTCATCCCAAAACTCAAGAGGTAAGCCTGGTAGCCGCACCCAAATAGGAGCTGACATGTTAAGGTCTAAAGCAGGATCAAACCCAGGCTTCCACCTACACAAAGCGAGGCTATGCTTCCCATAAACCCACGGGCCCGATGATAGGGTATGCATCAAATCCTCAGCAGCAGCAAATCAAAAAAGGAAGACACTGCCAGCCATCACACGGACCTCTACACTACCCTTAAGCCTCCATTTCATGGCCACCCACTTTCTAACCATATCCACCATAGGATGATAGGAGAGGAATCTCCCCACCACCGCATTCTCCATAGAGGAAAGGATTTTGTCACTAATTGTATCAAGAATATCAAACAAACATCAGAAAACATGACCAGCTCAGGGGGGCCAATAACGAGGAGGCTAGATTCCCACTATTCAAAACATTCTTCCAACCGACGGTCGGAGGAAGCTCAACCGCTGGCACAAAGGAGACGCTCGGAGCCACTGCATCCCGGAAAATGCCTACAGGAGAAAGCACAGATCCCATAGAGGGGGTACCCACCAGACACGTCCTCAAAGGAGGAGAGCACTGGTTGCGGGGGGGCAGGGGACCCTTGGGTACCCCCACGATAGAGTCCACCATGTGAGCAGAAAATCAAACTTCAAATGAGCGGGAGTGGGATACTATGATGTGAATGTAAAATTGGGAGAATGTTACTACCTATATAGAATTACATTGTTTAGCTCATAATAAAATAGATGTATTTTTTTTCCCGTCCATGTCGAATCAATGTAATTATTATTATTATTTATGTCTCAAATACATTTTTCTTACATTTTTTTGTACACGTACAAAATGCCGCAAAAGTGGAATGCCTATCGGCGTAATAAGAGAAAAGACACCTAAGGAAAACTATACCTATTTAAGTTCATCAGCTCAATTCATTTGATTTTTCCAAAGCCACAGTAGGTGTAACAATTTGTTCTATGTGTTTGTTCTGCATAGAGGTGACTTAGGAGAGGAGAATGGTGAAAATTTAGAAAACACTTATAGTTATGTCTGTAGCTGGTAAAGTCCTTTAGAGACTGCTAGGCTGCACCAAGAAGGAATGCAAAAATCTATCAAAGATCAAACATAATCACATTACTAACATAAATTGCATTACTAACATTTGTAGCACAAATTATTTCCACCTCTGAAAGCGCTCTATTTTAAAATGTTGGGATGCGCTAAATTCAAAACCCTAACAACAATAAATAAGCCGTAAATTCAATTAACCCCCATTAGAAACAAAAAAATTTGTAGTTACATCCAAGCAATCTAGTAGAAACACAGAGATTTGGAATTACCCAAATACTAACCCATTATGATAGCCAAAAAGTGCCAGAGAAATATCGGGGTTTTAGGGCTTACATAACAAGGCCGCTGCACAATGAGAGGAAAACAATTCATTAGTCCAAAAAAAAAATCATCTTCAATTAACCTATCCAAGTCCAAAACTGGGAGGCCATAATTTCAGAAATCTCCCCAAAGCCTCTATTCACTATCTAGTCACATACATTAACCCTAAAAATACCATGAAAATTCGTATGAATAGACTCAATACCTAAACAAATTATCCACCAAAAAATCCCCTAATTTTCTATCAAAAATCTAATCAAACTTGCAGTTCTATCTAAGAAGTAGCATTTAGATGAAGACACCCAAACATTGGAGCTCCTAACCTGCAAAAGGAAAAATGGCGAAGATGCAATCAGTTAAAAAAACTAATACTCCTACTAAGATGCTATCAGACCAAACTGTTGAAGAGATGAATAGTGGCGGTGAAAGCATAAAAAAGGGGTGAAAATAACCCAAAATATGGCGAAAAATGATGAACGATTGAGATTCATTTCATCGTGTTCCTTGGCAATCTGCACCATTGAGCGTCAAAAGGGTTGGAAAAGTGAGAGAAACGAAAATCAATCTCCCTACAACTGCTGGCCATGCAACAACGGTTTGAGGAGGAACCCGTGAAATACTTCATGGAGGGAATACCTTTGGCATAAAAAATGACATTTATCTAGAAAAGGATTTTAAAATATTGTATGGATGAGATTAAAAGATTTGTATTGCATTACTTGTAATGAATTTTTGACAGGTGATTTCATAACTGGCTTGGCAATTCTCAAATAGAACACGCCTTCGACGTAAATATAGGATTATACTTTAAACATAGATACAAGTAGATACTCAACACATTTTTATTAGAGAAAGATAAATTTAGGTATGTTTTTATCAAAATAAAATATATCAAGTCTAGAGAAACTCCTATATTTTGTTTTTCATGTTTAATAAAAAATATCAAATACTATAATTTATTTTTCTAATAAGGTCCATAAAGTGAAATAAATTAAACATTATCTTCATGCTTTATGGATAAAATATTTAATTTCCTTTCATGCCAACCATAATTCTCAAAAAAAAAATTACCTTCAATCATATTAGAATAATACTAATGATGCAAAAAATAATAAAAAAAAAACCACTTATATGACCATAGATTACATGTATCTTTTTACTTATTAAGTGAAGTAAATAAACACAAATAAAATACCTTATCTCTAACATTCAATTTGACTCATAATTTGAGCACAAAGAGATAATCCTTAACCAATAATAATAAAAAGAAAAAGAAAAAGAAAAATGTTAAATGAAATAAAATTACTCCATTTCCCTTTATTATGATTAGAATATATGAGAATAGAAGTATAACAAGGAAAATTAAGGGAAGTTTCTAGATAATATACTATAAAATTGATTTATTCAAAAATAAAGCATCTAAATTAGATATGTATTTACTAGCAATTGTACCTTGGTGTGGAATGGGTACACCAAAGTAGTGTGGAAGCTCAATCAAGGAATTTTTCACTCTATTTTTATAGACATTTGTGTTCTATACATGAGGTCAATTGATAAGTCATTTAAAAAAAAAAAATTGTTTATACCAAAAAAGTTCTCAGTGGAGAAGTGATAGATTCAAACCAACTATGCATCTTCTTAGAGGGATCCAAACACAACTAAAAAAAAATACCAATCAGGAAGATAATAAGGCTCAATTAACAATTGGCTCATGTTATGTTTGAAATATGGAGAGAGGAAGAGAGAGGGGGATATGGAGATAGAAAGAGGGAGAGAAAGAGGGATAAGGAGGTAGAGATAGAGAGGAAGTTAGATATGGGGATGGAGATGGAGATGGAGATAGAGATAGAGAGGGATATTGAGATAAGGAGGGGCAGAGGTAAAGAGAGAGGACAAAGGGATATATGGATATGGAAGAGATAAATATATAGAGAGGTAGAGAGAGGGAGAAGTAGAAATATAAATATAGAGATTGGAAGTGATATAGAGAGGGGTGGAGAGAGGGAAAGATATAGGGGTATAGATAGATGGATAGATAATGAGATATGGATTTTAAATTATCTTTCAAAAAAATTAGGAGGGCGCATGTTCAATTTTTTATATTTTAGGATGTGTCCACTTTGAAAATTAGTAAAATATTATATATTTTTAAAAATTAGTCAAAAAGACTAGCATAAACTACATGGCATTAACTAATTTCTCACCAAAGTAATTTTTTCATTATTTCAGTATCATAGAGGTAGCTACACCAAAAATTCAATGGATTGAGCCCCTAAGATATAAACTTGGTGAACAATTGGTTGAGAGGCACATTGAAATTCTATTGAACAGTCCAAGGGATCCCACTCTACCTTGACATGAAATATATGAAGAAACATCCATTGAGGTATGCCTAGAAGCTACAACATCCAAGGGAAGAAATAAGGTGGAAGCATTCTAATGGAACTCTCAAATTTTGTAAATTTGAGATGCCCATTTCAAAATTTTGCTTCTGCACTTTCAGAAATGCACCTGAAGAATCAGTCTCGAGTAACCCACTTTGGAGGCTTATAATTTAAATCCTATTGATTGTCATGCAAAACCCATTTGCAGAAAAACTCAATTGACCTATGTGAGTAGGCATGTCAAATTTTAGCTTCCCATAATAAGTTTTGATAGAGTTTTGAAAAGTGAAGCTGAAGGGTTTTGACACTGTTCTGTTGTTTGCAAACCATTTGTTTTGTGAAACAACTTCCTATTTGAGATTGGTTTTCGCAACCACTTCACTGTCATGTCAAAATGAATGTTTTTCTATATTCTCCGTATCAAGATGGTCTCACATGTCAGTTTTTAGACCCTCATGATCTGATTTACTAATTTTAGCAAATCGAAACCAAATGCAGTTTGTTCAGTTTTGCATCTGCATTCCTAACAACCTTTCTGAAAGGCCAACTTTGAGCACCTAATATCTTTTGATGGGAGATGATTCAAGTAGATCCCTCTTGCAAACATACTCAGGGTACCTAAATGTGCTTATGTCTCTAGTGGCAGCCTCTTAGAAGGTGATTTTATTTTTTTTGCAAACTGGTGACTTGGTGAGCCTTGATTGGTTCTAAACATGTGTAGTTGCAGAAATGTCTGGTTGAGCAAATTTGTTGATTAATATCTTGCACCTCAGGATCTCTTTTTTCGAACTTTCTTTTAAATTGCAATCTTAGATCAAATGTGTGTATTATTTCTCGGTGACAGGGTATCAAGATGAGTTCAGATGGTTTAATTAATTGTTCTCTGATCGCGAAAGGGACAAAAATAGTGTTCCAAAAATTTTCAAAGTTTGCAATTATAATGACAACCCATTTCTTATTTTGCTCTAAAATCTCTACATATCCATTTTAATCAAGATTGAAGGTCATATGATACATTATTTTAATGTACTTATTTTGCGGCAAACGTGTCCCGAAGGCCAGTTTACAAAGGAGGTACCTAAATTTTAGTGGCTGGGAAAAATTAGAGGAAATGAGTTTTCTCTAAATAATTGATTATGCCCTGATGCAAAATTTCATGGCTTCAGGTGCTCCGGTTTGTTCGTAGTGAAATTTATCTGTTTGACTTGCAGGCGGAATTAAATGTTTGCCTAGTTCTAATGTTTTAAACGTTTATATTTAAAACATTTCAAAATGGTTTTAGGGCATAAATCTTTTCTAACATTTGAATGAGAGGAAAATAAATTTAAATTCTTTCATCCCATTGGTTGGACACTCTCAAAACAAATTTGCAAAAGCTTCAAAGTTGACGGCAATTGAAAAGTGAAGGCAGAGGATTGTAGAAGCAGGCAAGCATGAGGGATTTTTCTCCTGGTATTAAAACTATTAATCATCACCTACATGGTAATTTAAAGGATTTTTGATGCTATATTTGTGATAAGTTTATTTTTCATACCTGTTGTGAGCATCTCTGGGTAGAAATCAAGCTACAATCACGTTTTCTGTCTTCATGGGGTTTTTTAAAGACATTTGCAAGCTAATGTTAGTGCAACTTCGAGAAAGATGCCTGAACCATTCCTAATGGATTGGAAGATTTTTAAACAAAGATTCACATGTTTTTGAGCATCTGGTAATGCCAAAAATGGCCTTTCATTTATAAAAATGACCCCACAATTTTTAAAAATGTCACAAAACGTATCAAACTTGTTTGAGAAAATTATATTTTTAATGTGTTGTTGTCGCCATGACCAGAGGATGTACATCTATCAAAGCATGCTTGGAAATAATGGAGACCCTCGCACCAGGTGAGGGAGGAGCAATGACAACCAAGGTTGCAGAGCAAGCAGGGAGGAGGCTCGATGGAGGAGCAAGGCCAAAGGCAATTCACGGGAACACTCCAGAAAATGAAATTCGGGCAAACCTCGTGGGCCTCACAAGAGGAGTGATGACGTTTTCCAAAAGCCTGCGAGGTGTGTGAGGCAAGTGAAGAGGTGGGCCCCGTGAAAATCCTCAAAATAGCCAAAAAATTAAAATATTGTCTGATGGGAAATTTTAGCACAACCTCGCACGCCTTGCAAGAAATTTGGCGACGTCAGGTAAATGGTGCAAGGTTGGCGAGAATGCATGGGAGGAGCCCATTTTAATTTTTAAAATATTGTCTGATGGGAAATTTTAGCACAACCTCGCATGCCTCGCAAGAAATTTGGTGATGTTAGGTAAATGGTGCGAGGTTGGCGAGAATGCACGAGAGGAGCCCATTTTAATTTTTTCAAAAATTAAAATGGTGTTTGATTAAAAATGGGGTGGTTCCATTGCAAATTTTAAATGACAAAATATTTGGAAATGATTTTCCCATGGAGGAATGTATTTTCATATTTTAAGTGCTCGTGAATTCTTTTTAAGTAATTTTTTTTACTTATGAGTAAAATCTCAAATGTTTCACTGAAGAATGTAAAATGTGAATGAAAGCTCACTGGAGTAAAATAATATTCATTGTTGGAGATAAATTTTAACAGTGAAAATTAAACGAAGGGACAAAATATAAAGGATGTTCATGTGAGAAATTGTATATAGTGAAGACTCACTATGCAAATTATTTTATTGGATGGAGGTGAGAATATTTTAATATTTTAATTGCAAAGAATTTAAATATTCACCATGGGTATCATGTAAAATGAATTTTACATTCATTTCATACTTGGGAGCATATGCAAAGTGAATTTAGTATTCATTTTATTCACTATATGATTGAATATTCTGTGTTGGGCTGAAAAGTGAATTTATTCACTTTGTAAACAAAGGTTATTATTTGCTAACATAATTTTCACGGGAAAGAAGATATGAGCAGCTGGATAAAATAATGAGATTCTCCACATGGGCATATTTTTAGTTATTGGGTAATGATGAGCTAAAGTAGTTTTTGAGGGAATATGTTTGTTGCTGCAAAGGAAGGAAGAGGAGATATTCTTTTCAGTTTGATCAACGGTTAATGGAGCTTCTAGATGGCATTTCCACAACAAATTTAGGGCTGCTCATGTTTGCTTCTTTTCTTCTATATCTTCTATTATTCTCTCATTGTAAAGGGTTCTGAGATTAGGTTTTATTTTTTTGTATTGGGCTAGATAGATAGAGAATTGTAATTTCTAAGTTATTGTTTGAGTTTGTAAGCTATAATTTTCCGAATTCATGAGTAAATACAACTAGTTTTATGCAATTAACATCATGAAGGTGTTTCCACATTCATGTATATCATTAGATTATCTCCATATTTGTACACTTTCAGTCATATAAATTCAATAATACAAAGTGTCTTTGATTTTATCATCTCAAGTTTCATGAGGTTGTTTTATCTGTTCATTGTTCTGTTTCAAAGAAATGGTTAAATTTTTTTGAGTAGGTGATTGTGATTTCAGGTGTGTAGATGGGATTTGATAAGAAGAATCTAATTGATAGTAAGAGAAGGATTTTTGGTGCAAGACACTAATAGTTGATGCAAAGCATTAGCAATTTAAATCCACTGGTTGAAGACTGTTTGCTGATAAATTCGTTTTATGCGTTTGACTCCATGGCCCAGAAGTGGCACTGATCTATTATGCAGTGTTATGCATCTCAGAAAAAAATTTAATTGCAAAATCATTCTTCATCTTACTATGTTATTGTGTGTCCTTCTTTCCAATGGCTGAGAGAGGGTTGAGTTGCTGAGAATTTAGCCAAATTTGAAGTTGTCAATGCTTCCCTTAGTATATTTTTATTGGGAATTATTTGTTTTATAAAACAATGTCAGTGTATGAGTGATTTAAGTTTTGGGCATTGTATAGGTTTACCCACCTTGGTCCTACAGAGCCAAAAGTGTAGGAGATGTTAGTCTTGGATTGAATCTTGTCAGTTGGCCACTAGCCTTTGTGGTTCTTTAATATAGAGGTTGGCTACCTCTTAGAGAATTACAAATCCTAGCTGGGTTGTATTTTTAAACACCAACAGAATGGTGAATCCGCTTGGGAGAATTGGAGAAAATTCTTATTGTAGAATCTAGCCTTAAGAGTCATTGCATAGAGTCAAATGATTTGTCATTCTGATTTTAGTTCAAAGTTTGAAGGATTTCAACCCTAGAGAAGAATTTGTTGTAGTGAACCTAAACAGTTTTGTAATCTATGCTGCTCTGCTAGTGGAAAGGAACTGAGAAAGAAGTTTATATGAAAAGGAACTTCATACTGATTGAAGTTCAGTCCTCTGTGAAAAGAGGTGGCGACTCTGTTGATAGAACCTGTTAAAAATTTGAAGAAAGTTCCAGATCTACAAATATTACTAGTCAGGAAGACAATTTGTAGCAGTTGAAAAGTTTCAAGGTATTCCTCATTCTTGATTTTCAAGAAACTCTTGTGTGAAAACCATATTTGAACTTCTAAGAAAAACTTGTGCTTCCCTATTGAGTGAGTTAGCACTCACAAAGGGAAAGAACAGTAAATTTAAGTTTGCACACTTCCGTTTGTTGGATCTGTTGAATGTAATTGCAGTTCCATTGAAAGAATTATGTTTAGTGCTCAAATATCTGCTAGTTTGGATGGTTAGAATTCATTTGTGTATCTTAGGGGTTTCCATCCATTTGTATTGTCATAATTTTCAAGCCCAAGTTGTGATTATGTCAGTAATTATCCCTATTGTCCATCATGTGGTCAGGCTTGCAATTATGCACAATTAGTGAGCCTTAATTTGTAATATCCATGGATCACCAATGTAAAGTAGCTATACCAGTGAACACTTTGATTCATCTTGTTAAGAAGTGTCAAAAGTATAATAATATTCAAGCATCTAATACCCCAAAATGTAAGAACGCAAGAGTTAATAAGCCTAGGTCCAGTCTTGAATGAAATGATGTATTTGAAAGAGGATTTAAAGAAATGGATGAAAGACACTAGCTGTTTCAACAAGCCCGGTCAAGAGACCATCAAACTGTGTCTACTTGTGAAGTCATTGGACCTATTGTCAATTCCTTTGACCCATTGTATGCTCAGTTAGATTTGTCATGGGTTGATTATGAAACTGACAGTATGTCAGCTCAAGTTTACAAGGAGATGCCTAGATTTGATGGGTATACCGTATGTGAAGGAGATGCACATGTTCAATTTTTTTCTAGCTTCATGGAGAAACATTCATTCAGAGATCAGGATATGCGGACGAGATTTTTTGTTAGATCTCTTGAAGCAAGAGCTTGGAATTGGTATCTAAGCTTTCTTGAGAAGTCCTTTCCTTGTTGGGATGAATTAGTGGCTGCTTATAGAGTAGAATTTGAAAGAGATCCCTCAGACCTTGTCATGAGGTTAAAGCAGATCAAGAAAAAAATGAAGAGTCAAGTGTTGATTTCAGTCATAGATTTGTTGTTTCTCTTTCACTAACCTCAAAAAAATTTAGACCTAGCACTTCTGACTGTATCCATATGTATTTTGAAGCTTATGAAGAAAGATCTAGTGCATTGTTAAAAAATTTTGAAATATTGAGTATGCAGATGGCATACACTGTTTTGGATAATTTGGAGAAACAGAGGAATGAGTATGTTCAAATTTTGTTGTCTTCAGTTATGGGCAAACTTGCTGATGAAATCATAAATGGTGTGAATGAAAATGATCAGATGTTTTCAAACAAGTGCATACTTGAAAAGGTAAAAGATGAGAAGAATGCATCATCAAATGATGAGAAAGTTGTCTTTGAACAACTTACAAAAGCTCAGTGTACCCAACTACAAATAAGTAGTTGAGTCTTCCGAGCCAAGAACCTAAAGCAGAGTATCAGTTGGATTTACTCTTTGAAGAAGAGATATGTGATCAGCAATGTTGTGATACAATTGATTATGTCAATCCTACAAGTGTTGAGTGTAGCTTTGACACAAGTTTTCATAATGAGATAAAGGAATTTGTTGATTCAGAGAATGGTCTTGAGAACATCAGTGTATCAGCTACAAATGACAGAGTATGTGATGAATTTCAGTTTGAAAGACAAGCCACAAGCAGTTGCCATGAGGAAACCATTGATGGTTTTTAGTCTGACAGTGAAGATATGTGTGTTTATCCTCAAGAGGATGCAAGTGACACATTTAGTGATGATACCCAATCTGATGTTGAAATACAAAGTGATGTGGATTGCTGTTATAACAGCTGAGAAGAAAGTAAGAAGGGAGAAGTGAATAGTTTATTCACTATGATGGGTTATGACCACTCTTTTGATAATGTTGTTAGCAATTATGATTCCTACGATTGGGGAGATCTAGTTTATGATCAGCCCATTGAGTTCTCAGAGTTTGAAGATGATGATACTTTGATATGTCTTGATTTGTAATTTGATATTGCATCTAATTCAAGTGAATGTAAAAAAGAGGAAGTGGTTGAAACAATAGATCAAAACAGTGATCTATTGAGTTATGAACAAATTTCAAATCTTTTGACCATAAGATATCGAAAATGTGGACATGAGGACAACTCTCAGTTGTTGTGTGCAGCCCCTATTTACTTTGACAATGGTGATGACCTTCAAGATGCAAGGTATGATGCAAGTGACTTTGATTCTCTTTCCAATGATGAACTAGTTGATCCTGATGATGATAATATGGATGAAGACAAACAACAAATTGATTGTGATGATGTACAATATGATGAGTATGAAAATATGGACATTGATGCAAGTTCAGAAATCTCTTTTGATGAGTTTGAAGCATCGGATAACTATGAGGTGTATACATCCAATGAGTCAAAGATTGAAGATTGTAATGCAGATTTGGACAAGTCTTTGTTTGCTGACTTGAATGATCCTAGACATGATTTTTTTCATGTGGATGTTAATGCTGATTTCAATGAGAAATCAGATTGTTCTTCTGAACCAAAATTGCTCGTTGTTGAGAAAACTTGTAATATTGAAGAGGTTGATACCTTATGTTCATAGGATGACTATATGATTATAGATGATGATGAGTCAGAAATCTCTGATGACTCTCAATACTAACATGATGAAGAACAGTCACAAAGTGTGCTAATGCATGAGTGTATTTGTTTGCATACACTTGGAGATGGTTTGCATGATGAGCAAGATCTTTTGGTAAGTTCTTGTGATAGTTTTAATTTTGATATGCAAACTAGTAATCAGTTTGAGTTTAACAGTTCCAACCACAAGGCAAAATGTGAGTGCTATTTTTGTCAGCTGGAAGAGGTTTTCATAGAATGTGGCAATGTGAAAAACACTGAGGTAAGCTGTTTTCAGCTTGAAAATGATTTAAATGATGAATGTAATTAGTTGTTGCCACATAATAATCAACATTTTGAAAGTATGCATGACTTTCAAATGCATAGTGGTTATGAACATGTTGATAATTTTGTGAATGATTGTCTGCTAGGGAGTATCGACATGTTTCATCAGATAGATGGTTGTGATCAGACTATGCTTTCATATGCTCTTGATCATTATTTTCGAATCATGTCACTTGATGCAAAATCAAAGAATGAAGAGAGGGGCAGTGATGTGGTCTGCTTGGTTTGGTTTCCATGTGATAACAATGCTAAACAGAGAGCAAGTTCACATTTGCACAAGGGGAGTTTGGTATTGTTTTTTGCAAAGATGCAACCACCTATGTTGTTGTGGTTTGATAAGTACAAGCATGAGTTGAGGGAGATCAGCTCTTTCTACAAAATTGTATTTGATAGAGGTAAATGTTGATTCCCGTTTTTTATTTGGTGACCTGGGGTCATCAAATGAAGTTGAAAAACAAGGTTGAATAAAGGAGCAGTTTGAGGACACCTGATGGACTCAGCTTTTGGTCTACTCTCCAAAGATTTGGAATCTTGCTATGCCCATAGGGGGCATACATCCCCAGTTGGAGCCACTGATGGCAATCTCAATTTTTGCAAATTTGAGATGCACATTTCAAAATTTTGCTTCTGCACTTTCAGAAGTGCACCCAAAGAATCAGTCCCGAGTAACCCACTTTGGAGGCTTATAATTTAAAGCCTATTGATTATCATGCAAAACCCATTTTTAGACAAACTCAATTGACCTATGTGAGCAGGCATGTCAAATTTTAGCTTCCCATGATAAGTTTTGATAGAGTTTCGAAAAGTGAAGCTGGAGGGTTTTGACACTGTTCTGTTGTTTGCAGACTGTTTGTTTTGTGAAACAACTTCCTGTTTGAGCTTGGTTTTTGCAACCAGTTCATTGTCATGTCAAAATGAATTTTGTTCCATATTCTCCATATCAAGCTAGTCTCACATGTCAGTTTTCAGACCCTCATGATCTGATTTACTATTTTTAGTAGATTGAAACCAAATGCAGTTTGTTCAGTTTTGCATCTGCATTCCTGACAACCTTTCTAAAAGGCCAACTTTGAGCACCTAATATCTTTTGATGGGAGATGATTCAAGTAGATCCCTCTTGTAAACATACTTAGGGTAGCTAAATGTGTTTATGTCTACAATGGCGGCCTTTTAGAAGATGATTTGATTTTTTGCAAAGTGGTGACTTGGTGAGCCTTGATTGGTTTTAAACATGTGTAGTGGCAGAGATGTCTGATTGAGAAAATTTGTCAATTAATATCTTGCACCTCAGGATCTCTTTTTTCGAACCATCTTTTGAATTACAGTCTTAGATAAAACATGTGCATTCTTGCTCAATGACAAGGTCTCAAGATGAGTTCAGATGGGTTAATTAATTGTTTTCTAATCACGACAGGGCCAAAAATGGTGTTCCAAAAATTTTCAAATTTTGCAATTATAATGACAACCCATTTATTATTTTGCTCTAAAATATTTGCATCTCCATTTTCATCAATATTGAAGGTCATATGATACATTATTTTAATGTACTTATGTTGCGGCAAACGCGTCCCGAAGGCCAGTTTACAAAGGAGGTACCTAAATTTTAATCGCTGGGAAAAATTAGAGGAAATTAGTTTTCTTTAAATAATTGATTATGCATTGACGCAAAATTGCATGGCTTTAGGTGCTCCGGTTTGTTTACAGTGAAATTTCTCCATTTGACTTGCAGGCGGAATTAAATTTTTGCCTAGTTCTAATGTTTTAAATGTTTATATTTAAAACATTTCAAAATGGTTTTAGGGCATAAATATTTTCTAATATTTGAATGGGAGGAAAATATATTTTAATTCTTTCATCCCATTGGTTGGACGCTCTCAAAACAAATTTGGAAAAGCTTCAAAGTTGAGGCAATTGAAAACTAAGGCCAGGCAGCAGAGGATTGTGGAAGCAAGAAAGCATGAGGGATTTTTCTCGTAGCATTAAAAATATTAATCATCACCTACATGGTCATTTAAAGGATATTTGATGCTGTATTTGTGATAAGTTTATTTTTCATACCTGTTGTGAGCATTTGTGAGCATCTGTGGGCAGAAATCAAGCTGCAATCACGTTTTTTGTCTTCATGGGGTTTTTTAAAGACATTTGCAAGCTGGGAAATGTTAGTGCGGCTTCCAGAAACCATTCCTAATGCATTGGAAGCTTTTTAAACAAAGATTCACATGTTTTTGAGTATCTGGTAATGCCAAAAATGGCCTTTCATTTATAAAAATGATCCCAACATTTTTTAAAATGTCACAAAACGTATCAAACTTGTTTGAGAAAATTATATTTTTAATGTGATGCTGCCGCCATGACTAGAGGATGGACATCTATCAAAGCATGCGTGGAAAGAATGGAGACCCTCGTGCCAGGTGAGGGAGGAGCAATGAGAACCTAGGTTGTAGAGGTGAATGCCATTACCAGCAAGGAGCAGGCCCACACCAAGTAGGGAGGAGGCTCGATGGAGGAGCGAGGCCAAAGGAAATTCATGGGAACACTCTAGAAAATGAAATTAGGGAAAACCTCGCGGGCCTCGCAAGAGGAGTGATGACGTTTGCCAAAAGCCCATGAGGTGTGTGAGGCAAGTGAAGAGGTGGGCCCTGTGAAAATCCTCAAAATAGCCAAAAAATTAAAATATTGTCTAATGGGCAATTTTAACCCAACCTCGCATGCCTCGCAAGAAATTTGGTGACGTCAGGTAAATGGTGCGAGGTTGGTGAGAATGCACGGAAGGAGCCCATTTTGATTTTTTCAAAAATTAAAATGGTGTTTGATTAAAATCAAGGTGGGCCCATTGCAAATTATAAATGGAAAAATATTTGGAAATGATTTGCTTGTGGAGGAATGTATTTTAATATTTTAAGTGCCCATGAATTCTTTTTATGTAATTTTTTTAACTTATGAGTAAAATCTCAAATGTTTTACTGATGAATGTAAAATGTGAATGAATGCTCACCAGAGAAAAATAATATTCATTGCTGGAGATGAATTTTTACAGTGAAAGTGAAATCAAGGGACAAAATATAAAGGATGTTCACATGAGAAATTGTATATAGTGAATAAGTATTCACTATGCAAATTATTTTATTGGCTAGAGGTGAGAATATTTTAATATTTTAATTGGAAAGTGAATTTAAATATTCACTGTGGGTATCATATAAAATGAATTTTACATTCATTTCATACTTGGGGGCATAAGCAAAGTTCATTTTGTATTCATTTTATTCACTTTATGATTGAATATTCTGTGTTGGGCCGAAAAGTGAATTTATTCACTTTGTAAACAAAGGTTATTATTTGCTAAAGTATTGTTGCAACAAATAAAAGGCAGAAACATAATTTTCACGTGAAAGAAGATATGAGCAGCTGGATAAAATAATGAGATTCTCCACATGGGATTATTTTTAGTTACTGGGTAATGATGAGCTAAAACAGTTTTTTAGGGAATATGTTTGTTGCCGCAAAGGAAGGAAGAGGAGATATTCTTTTTAGTTTGATCAACGGTGAATGGAGCTTCCAGATGGCATTTCCAAATCGAATTTATGGTTGCTCATGTTTGCTTCTCTTCCTCTATATCTTATATTATTCTCTCATTGTAAAGGGTTTTGAGATTAGGTTCTAATTTTTTGTATTGGGCTAGATAGATAGAGAATTGTAATTTTTGAGTTGTTGTTTGAGTCTGTAAGCTGTAATTTTCCGAATTCATGAGTAAATACAACTAGTTTTATGCAATTAACATCATGAAGGTGTTTCCACATTCATGAATGTCATTAGATTGTCTCCATATTTGTACACTTTTAGTCATATAAATTCAATAATACAAAGTGTCTTTGAGTTTATCATCTCAAGTTTCATGAGGTTGTTTTATCTGTTCATTGTTTTGTTTCAAAGAAATGGTTAAAA
Organism: Sequoiadendron giganteum; assembly: GCA_007115665.2. Taxonomy (NCBI): domain Eukaryota; kingdom Viridiplantae; phylum Streptophyta; class Pinopsida; order Cupressales; family Cupressaceae; genus Sequoiadendron; species Sequoiadendron giganteum. The sequence goes on from CM021101.1 coordinate 521,645,166, forward strand.
TGTTTTGAGTAGGTGATTGTGATTTCAGGTGTGCATATGGGATTTGATAAGAAGAATTTGATTGATAGTAAGAGAATGATTTTTGGTGAAAGACACTAATAGTTGATGCAAAGCATTAGCAATTTAAATCCACTAGTTGAAGACTATTTGCTGATAAATTCATTTTATGTGTTTGACTCCATGGCCCAAAAGTGGCACTGATCTATTATGCAATGTTATGCATATCAGAAACAAATTTAATTGCAAAATCATTCTTAATCTTACTATGTTATTATGTGTCCTACTTTCCAATGGTTGAGAGAGGGTTGAGTTGCTGAGAATTTAGCCAAATTTGAAGTTGTCAATGCTTCCCTTAGTATATTTTTATTGGGAATTATTTGTTTTATAAAACAATGTCAGTGTGTGAGTGATTTAAGTTTTGGGCATTGTATAGGCTTACCCACCCTTGTCCTATAGAGCCAGAAGTGTAGGAGATGTCAGTCTTTGACTGAATCTTGTCAGTTGGCCACTAGCCTTTGTGGTTTTTTAATATAGAGGTTGGCTACCTCTTAGAGAATTACAAATCCTAGTTGGGTTGTATTTAAACACCAACACATTCTTCCAAGGATATGCTTTCAGTAAGGATGATTTAGGTCAGTTTTAAAGGAGGCTCTTGATGAGAGAAAAGATAAATCAGCTATACTATCGTCTAGACCAAGGAAATCAAGAAGATTATCTTCTAGCAATTTACTTTCCTCTAGTGTTGCCACTTCTAGTACTACTAAAGTTGAGAAAGGAAAGAACAAAGAACAAAGTTCCCTTGCATCAATTGATGTTGCTACCCCTACCGGTCCCAATACCCAAGCATCTAAAAGAAAGGACATACCTCCTACTAAACCATCTAGTGCTTCATAAAGAAGAGTGAAAGAAAAGGCTAATAAGGAAAGAAATATAAATGATGTCATTGAAGAAGAAATAGATCTTGGCTTGGAACAAGAGTGTTAGTTGTAAAGAAATAAAAGGAGTAGTACCTCCAAAGAAGAAGCTAAAACCAGAGTTGATATCTCCATGGATGAGGAGACAGAGGAAGAAGAGGATATTTATAGAATCTATGTACATAATAAGAAGAATAAAGAAGGCTCATTTGATCCTTTGGAGGACATGCCTAGCTATCCTCCGATAAGTGATCATCCATCTTTAAATCTAGTAACCCTAGTAAATAATATGACTGATAATGATCTCATGACAACTATTGAGTTGTATGATAAGGTTAATGATGAAGGAAAGGAAACCAACATTATTAACTAATATATGATTAAGATTTATGTCATAGAATTTTCCATCGAATTTAGACCCTTTAATACCAAGTTTTAGTTAATGTATGTAGATCTTTAATATTCTACTAAGTCTCATAGTGTTAAATAAATTAAATCTTCTCTCCATGCTTTTTGAATAAAATATTTAATTTCCTTTCATGCCAACCATAATTCTCAAAAAATAAAATTACCTTCAATCATATTAGAATAAAAACTAATGACTCAAAAAATCCTAAAAGAAACCACTTATATGACCATAAATTACATGTATATTTGTAGTTATTAAGAGAATTAAATAAACAAAAATAAAATAATTTATTTGACTCATAATTTGGGCACAAGGAGAGAATCATCAATCAATAATAAAAATAAAAAAGAAAAATGTTCAATAAAATAATACTAGCATACATATATTATATATTAATATATATAAAATACGTTGAGAGTTATCCTTCACCTAGTCTGTGCCTAAAAACAAAAATGCAAAAAGAAATAAATGTAGTGCAATATTTAGAAAATGGTAATCAAAAGTAAAGAGCTAAAAATGCAAAGAGTGAAAACTTCACCAAGTCAAATCTTGCAAAATAGTTTCACATATAACTTGTGTCTAGGATAAAAGAGACTTATGTGAGTGCTTGGGAGTTGGGAGCTTTCCTTTAGGTCAAGCCCCTGATTGAAGAGTGTGTGCACTTAACATATATGTGTCTAGAATTTGTAGATTATTATTATTCAAATGTGATAAAATTTTAGATAAGAGTAATGATTCTAAAAAATATCTTAACTATTGTGCATGTGTATAGAAGAAATTAAGGCAGCTGACCCAAAGTGATAAATGTAAAACTAAGGAGAATTTTGAAGTGTATAAACTAGAAAGAATAGAAATAATGGAGCTAATGTTGCTCAAAATAAAGGAGAATTGTTGATCAAGTAGTATTGCCATTTAAGAAGCAATGAAGGAAGAATATAGAATAAATTTTAAGTCCTTTCAAAAAGGATAATAAATCTATGTCTACAACAAATCAACAAGTGTTATAGAGCAGGAAACAAATATAAAGATAATGATGCTAAACCGTCCCTACAAAAAATATTAAATTAAAAATAATAAGACCAACATCACCATATTTTAAGGTGTATATTGTTTTTTTTAACAGTATTGAAGAATAATAAGCTTGATGGAGATCAAAATGAAAGCATGATGAACTAAAATTGCTGCAAATTAAGTGAATGCAGTCTAAAAATTAGGTGCATATGTTGTATGATTACAACCAAAAACATAGTGTTGATAATGGTAACTGTGAAAGGATTCCAAAACCCAAATTTGAGCAACAATTAACTGGTACCAAGTGCATCCCTACTTGCTCCACCTTGTCTAATGCCAGCATATCCAACTTTATCACATTTTCCTAGAATTTTATAGTGGAACATCAAAATTACTCTATAAAAATAAGCACAATACATTTAAAGATTCATAGCATCACAAAACAAAAAATTACCTCATTGGATATATCAAATGCACCTTCTTGAATCTTATGATAAATTTTTGATGAAGTGTCAATCACTGCTTGATGAGGAAATAAATGAGGCTATAGTTTCTTGGTAGAAGAGAATATATGGATGATGATGCAAACAAAAATATTAATATGTGAACAACCATGTCATACCTCCTCAACATTTTGATCTCTCCATAAATATGTGTTTATGTTCCTTTGAAAGATGTTATTCTTCCTCAAAGTTGATAGCCCTCCTATGTGCTAGATTAGATTTTTTCAGTCGAAATAGTCTTCCTGAATCCAATGCATGGCTAGGGTTTAAGGGTACATATCCTCTATAAAGCACCAATCTATATCAGGTTCCTTTCCCATCCTTCTCATTTTTACACTACAAGCCACCAGACAAAACCTCGATGTCCTCTCTACTAAATCAATTCATTGCCTTCTACCATTTCATCTCGCTTATCAGATCTCTACAAGCCTTCATTTGTTCAACAAAAAACTTACACAATCATTCTTTGCAGAAACAAGCTTCCTAAAAAAAAAATAGCCATCTAAGAGACCGATAGAGAGAAAAACATGATGAGGAAGAAAGCAATTATTGAAAAAATTCAAAAAAGCTACTAGGCTCCATCAAAACCGAATAATGAAATTGGTTAGATAAAATCCGATGTTCTTGAAACTTTGTAGTCATGCAAAATTTAATTGGCATCAATCAATTGAAGCCGTTACATTCTCTTGGCTCTTCAAATTGCATTCTTTTCAACTTTCATCCATTGACTGGTCCACTTCCATTTCTAATGTGTAACTACTAGCTATACACGACAAAATAAATATAGAGAATAAAAATGTATGCAAACTCATTGATGCCACTATAAGATGCCTCTCAATGTAATTACTCCATTTCCCTTTATTAAGATTAAAATATATGAGAATAGGAGTATAACAAATAAAATTAAGGCAACTTTCTAGATAATATACTATAAAATTTACTTCTAAAACTAAAGAATCCAAAATAAATTTTTATTTACTAGAAATTACACCTTTGTGTGCAATGGGTACACAAAAGTAGTATTCAAGGTAAATTAGGGAATTTTTTGGTCTATTTATTATATACATTTGTGTATTATACATGAGTTCAATTGGTAGGTCATTTAGAAAATGATGTTTTTTGTACAAAAAAGATCTCAATGGAGAAGTGATAGCTTCAAACCAACTACGCATCTTCTTATAGGGATCCGAACACAATTTAAACAAAACTTCTGAATCAAGAAGATAACAAGGCTCCATTACCAATTATCTCATGTTATGCTTGAAATATGAAGAGAGGGAGTGAGAGGGAGATATGGGGATAGAAAGAGAGAGAGAGAGGGTGGGAGAGAGAAGGGTAAGAAGATAGAGATAGATAGCAAGTTAGAGATAGAGATGGATATGGAGATGGAGATGGGGATGGAGGAGAGGAATATGGAGATAATGAGACGAAGAGATAAAGATAGAGGACAAACGGATATATAGAGATGGAGGAGATAAATATATAGAGAGGGAGAATGAGGGAGGGTTAGAAATATAAATATAGAGATTGGAAGTGATATATAGAGAGGGGTAGAAAGAAGGAAAGATATAGGATATAGAGTGATGGATAGATAATGAGATATGGATTTTTAATTAGTTTTCAAAAAATTTAGGAGGGAACATGCTCAAATTTCTACTTTTTAGGATGTGTCTAGTTTGAAAATTAATAAAATATTATATATTTTAAAAAATCAATGAAAAAGAGTAGCATAAACTACATGTCATTAACTAATTTCTCACAAAAGTGATTTTTGAAATTATAAAAAATTAACATTTTGTTAGAAAAAATAACCCAAGAGGAATATTTTCCAATAAACCTTCACGAGGTAGAGAAGATCACTATACTACTTCATCAGAAGAGAGAGAATGAAAATGAAATAAATTACATATTGTACAAAGTGCCTTAAAAAGACATGAAAGGTGGGTGACAGGTGATAAATTTCCCAGCACAAGAAAAACTACGTAAATAACAAAATAAACAATTAATGCATAAATAAACTTAAGCTTAAATGTAATTTACTCTAACACCCCCTTAAGTACAACTTAAGAAAATGAAAATGCAAAAATGAAGATGCAGTATGGGTCCCACTACACAACCATATAGATATCCATTTACAATAAAAAAGGGAAATCAATCACAACCAAAGAAAATGAGTAAAACCTCCTGAGAAATAACCCCTCTCCAAAAATCAAACTCCTCTTTTGGATTTCAATTTAGTCTGCTTCAAAGAAATTGGGGCCTTTAAAAAGAAGTGCCTAGAAACAAAGAAAATTGCAAAAACAATGAATGACTAAAGGCTTCTTCTCTTCGCACCTCCAACAAAGAAAAATTCATGCCTGAGACTCATGCCTCCAATCTGATTTGTAGAAGAAAAATGCGTTTCTGCAAGATATCACTGGCAAACAAAAGAACTTCAATAGGTTTGAACACCTCTGCTCACAGGTCTCCTCTAAGATGTAATCACGTAGTGTGCAAAATTAAACTGGGCTTCTACATGAATGAAGAGCTTCCAGTGAAGAAACGAAAATCTAATGCCTTTAGTATATGGCTTATGTATCAATGCTCTCCACCAAGAGAAATCACGCCTGATAAAGACATTCGGCTTACATAAGCAACAAAAAAATTGCATGGGTTTGAAAATTTTGCGTCAGAGATGGTGAGAAGGCCTAGCTACGATGGAAAATGGCCTATCACAACTTGTGTAGCAATTAAATTTCTTCCAATTAAAAACTATTACCAGTGCAAATCACGCCTCTTACAACCGCCTTCAAACTGTAGTGAAATCGTGGCCTCTTCAAATTCAAAATTGTTTGAGGAAAAAAAATGGCTTGACGAATAAATTCCCATAAAAGAAAGATGTGCCCTCCAGAGGAATGATTTTCAACGTATTGTGCCAAATCATGGCCTCCAATAGGTAAATCGGCCTTCAATGAAAAAATCGGGCCTCTGAGAGACTCTTCAAATTTTCTTCAATGTAGTTCAAACAACCATCATTGGGAAAAATTGTGACAATCACAATCATGAAACAACAAAAAAACGTTCTCAACAATCTCGAGGAAGATGAAGAGTAGTAATACTTTTTTTTTGAAATTTAACAAATTTCAAATGCCAAACAAAATGCAAACAAAAATTGTTCAGATCTCAAAAATCTCTAACGAAAACTCTCAAGAAAGGAGTTACAGATTGGGTGGCTCTAATACCTTGTTAGAGCAAATAATCTAGGAGAAACATCTTCCAATAAACCTTCATGAGATAGAGAGGAGCCCTATACTACTTCTCCAAAAGAGAAAGAATGAAAATAAGATAAATTACATATTGTACAAAGTGTCTTAAAAAGGCATGAAAGGTGGATGATGGTTGAGAAACTTCCGTGTATGGGAAAAACTACTCAAATAATAAAATGTAAAACTAATGCCTAAGTAAACTTAAGCATAAATTTAATTTACTCTAACACACTTTTAAGGGGAGCACAACAAACACTATGTTATTTTTTTTATCAAGAAAGGACCATTTTGTGTGCTCCCCCTTTTTCAAACCCTCAATCTTCACTATTTTCATAAAATAATAGTAGTTTAGAAATTAGATTTAGAAAACTAGAACTCTTGTTCTTGTTTGGTCTTCATATTTTTAGTGTAACTATATTCATTTTCATGAATATTAGACTTTCTTGAATTAAAAAAAGGTGGTATCTTAAGAGTCATTTATGTGTTAGAAATTTTTGTACTTACCCTTCAACAAGGATATGTATTGTAGTAACAAAAAATGTATCAATCTACATTTTTGCACTTGTTTGGGCCCTCCCTCTTAAATTGAGCTTAATGTTGCTTTGATTTAGTGTTTTCATGTGTTTAACACATACACATTAGGTCTTGGGCCCTTTTGAATTAAGTGAACCTAGTTGTGCATTATTTAGGGTGTTATAAAGTGTACATTTACACTTCAACACTAATTTAGGGTTTCATTAATTAATTGGGCTTATCTATGCTTTAAATTGACCTTATCTTGCATCCACAAGCCTTGATGCATCCTTCCAAGATTAATCTCGACATTTACAAACATCCAATCATAATTCATGTTTTTCTGGATTGTATGGCCCAAATTTAGTGATATGGGACTCATATGCCACCTTGGGCATATGGGTCCAACCTAAGTTTCGGGGCCTTAATTTGGATTTCACATTAAACTAAAAATTTCTTGAAAAATTTGTCCCAAGCTTAGCCTAATGGGACTCATATGCCACAACTGTCATATGGGTCCCACATACCTTAGATCTAAATAAAATTCAAATTATTGGCAAGATTTCATTTTCCTAGATCTAATGTCGGCTTTTAGTGTTGCAATTTTGAGAAATTCAACATAAACAAGTATAAATATAAGGTTATTTCATATATTTTCTCCTAGAAATTTTCATGAGCAACTGTGACCTAAGAATTCTAGCATTCAAGAGCTTTGAAAAGTTGATTATCACGTATTTTTGAGCATTATTCAAGTTTCAAGCATCAGTCAAAGTCATAATGCAACATCTTTTTTTTTAGTTGACATTTGTGATGTAGGTTCTTATGATTCAAGCAAGCATTCAAGTCAAGATCCATAACATACAATCAAGAGTCAATATCCACATTCATACTAACCATCTCATACATGTTTATAGCATCTTATTCAAGGGTTTGGTGAGTTGCAACATTTCTTCATTCATTCATCATTCCTCCTTTCTATTTCATTTCATTTCAAGTTTTGATTACCAAAACAAGGTTTTACCAAGGTAAACCATGTTTTACTAACAAAACAACATTTTCTCCTCTATTTAGTGTGTGATTTGTAGATCTAGGTTGAAGATATATTGAAAAGTAAGATTGGAAGAAGTTGTCAATTTTGCAAAGTTGTCAAAGTTGTCACCTTGTTTAGAAGATCATTAAAAAACACCTATAGAGCAGAATTCAACATTTCAGATCCGAAAATCAGGATTGGAAGAAAGAGTAGAGATAGAAGATTATATTCAGATCTTGAATTTTCAAAAAATCTTAGGACTGATATGGCACTTGTAGCATATGAGGGCCAATACAATGATTTTTGCAGATTCCAAGAGTTCAACACTTGTCACTACTAAAAAAATTTTCTTATACAAAAAACCTAATCTAGAACTAAATCACCCAACCTAGCATATGAGGCCCAATGTACATTAAATTTAGCATTTTCAACATTTCAGACCTTATTTCGAGCTTCTACAAGTTTCTAGGTGTACCTCTCTAATTTCTAGGTTTACTATTCTAATTTTTATTCATTTCTAGGTCATTCATTTGAGTTTTACATAGCATTAGGTTTTTTCATTGGATCTTGCATGTTACTAGTCTTTCCAAGCCCTAGATTGGTGGTGAACCCCCTTTTAGTCTTTGATCATACCATAGGATAACCTTTAGAAAATACTTTCCCTTCATTTCATCCTTGGATTGAAATATCTAGGGTTTCCTTGAGTGAAACTTGAGTAAAATAGGCTCTAAATCCTAGTGTTTCATCTCCTAAAAGGTGAAGCACCCTATTTTCATTGTTTCATTTTGATGAGTCCAATTTGAATGTACATTTAGATCACCTTATTTCTAATTTGGAGTGTATCATAATCCTATATCTATCTTGCATTAACTTTGCATTAGTTAATTTGCATCTAGGGTTTCTAAATCTTGCATTACTAAAAGTGCATACAAGCTGCATTAAATTTGAATCTTCCATCATTGAATTTCATCTTAAAACTGTAATTGCACTTAGTCTAGACATTATCCAAAATAGAAAACATAAAATTTACACATAATTTTCTAAAAATAGTATAAAAATCCTAATCCAAGACTCATACACCCCTCTAGGTAATTTAGTCCTAGTACAGGTGGTTTTTCTTGATTTATCTGTATTCTATGGTGACTTTTATTTTGTATTTAAATCCAAGATAACCCCTAATTGGGACTCATATGCCCCTCTCAGTGATTTAGTCCTATTTCAGATCTAAAACTACATTTTCTAGCATTAAAAACTATATTATTGTTTGCTATTGTTAGTTATTTATTTCATTTTGTAGAGTTTTTATTTCATTCATTTCGATCTCATACAAAAAATAGGGTTCACCAAAATGAATTGATCAAGATGATGAACCTCTAATTTCCACTATAAAATGTGCAATTATGTTCAAGATATGATGCAAATAATAATAAAAAATAAATCCTTACTATTATAGCAACTATGAGGGAAGATTGAAAGGATAGAATGATGTTTACCTTATTGAAAACTTGATTTTTTTAGGTCACAAATCACAAATTTTCCTTTAGTGGAAAATGGTCCCTATCAGGGTTCTAGAAACCGACTTTTGGGTTTTATTCCTCTCGATCTGCATATTCGGATTCCAATTTTTCACTACTTCATACCTCACTGAGGACTCATTTTCCTTTAGTGGTTAATGGGTCCTTTTAGGGTTTTGAAAATTTAATTTCTAGGTTTTGTACTTCAAATTTTGCAATCTCAATTCCTAGGTTTTCAACTCTTGAAATTTTGAAACAAATTTTGTAGAGCTCTTTTTGTGATCTTGCAATGTAGATGACAATTCTTGCAACTTGAAAAAATTTCTCCAATCTTGTTCTCCACTTGATTTTCAGCCTATAAATCTCCAAACACACATCAAGGGAGAAGGAAAACTTGTTGATTGTTAGTTAATAGCATTTTTCATAAGTCAAACCCATTTTAGGTAATTAAATCAAATGATGAAATAATGAAATAAGGACATGAAACATGAAATATGAAATGATGATACCTTGGAAGTTGTCTTGGAATATAAAATTGCAAGCTAACATGAAGTGGCCTTGTAGAATGTAGATCTTGATCTTGAATTATATGTGAAACAATGCTTGTAAATAGATCTTCAATGCTACATCAATAACATAAGCTCAACAACATGTTTAATGCACTATGCCTTTGACATGATGAAATGACCTTGAATTGCTGCAATAAAACTTTAGTAACCTGTCTTTGAATTCCTTTGAAATACTCTATAATGCTCTTGTGAATGTCTTCTTATGATCACTAGAACTTGCTAGGATTTCTTAGATGAAACTATGTGAACTAACCCCATATTTATACTAAATCTAGAGATTAACTCTCAAATTTAAATAATTCAAGCCAACACCAGATCTAGCATTGAAAATCATTAGAATCCCACAACAATTAAATTAAAAAATGGGCGTCCTATGTGAGGAGGGGCCATTTGCCACTAAAGATGAATGGGTCCTAGCACAACTTTCTAGGACCATGCTTCAGAGGGATAAAATAACATCAAAATCCCATTTCAAAAATCTAGACAAAGGGGCATCCTATGTTGAGAGGACCCATTCTCCACTAAAGGTGAATGGGTCCTAGCACCATTTTCTAGGACCTTGAATTTTACAAATTAGATGTTAGGCCATATCATCATTGGGTGTTAGGATACATCCTTCGAAAAGTGTTATTAATAAGGCTTAAATTTTAATTAAAGGGGATAATTAAGCTCAATTAACCATAATTAATTAATGAAACCCTAGATAAGTGTGAAAGTGTACTATAACACTTTACAACACCCTAAATAAGGTACAATTTTAAGTACATTTTATTAAAAGGGGCACTAGATTAATGTGAATGTGTATAACACATTACGACATTAAATTGAGGCATAATTAGGTTAATTCAATATCATTTATTCTCAAATTATAAATGAAAAAGGGTTACTTTTTTTGACACTAGAATTTCATTACAGCTAGCTTCATTCAGTTTATTATGTCCATTACATTTACACCAATAATTCTAAGTTCTTGCATTGCATTTCATCATGGATATGTGCTTTGGTAAGCTATGGATGTCACTAAAATCATTAGTTTATGTGTCAAGTTGTGCTTTTGGAAACAACCCTAATGAAATTGAACTTACTCATGCTCACTCAACTCCTAATGCATGTCCTCCTTGTGATTTGACATCATTGGAGAAGATGATGACAACATGAAAAAATTCCTAAATTATTGCCTTAATAACCTTGAGACTAATGTGTCCTTTTATCCTTCATTGAAAAAACCAACACATCCCATCATCCCACCACTTGAGATGTTTGGTCATTTACATCCTAAAATTGAAGTGCACATCGAGCTTAAGTTCCCTAAATAGGTGAACCTAGTTCCTATAGTCAAGAAAACACTCAACAAATTCCCATCAACCTAGAAGAAACATATGGAAAATGATTCACGATTTTAAGCAAACAAGGATGTGATACACCAAGTGAACATTAAATTCATCACCTCCTAGAGAAAATACCAACTGAAGATACCAAAGGGTTAGGATATCAAGATCCTCCTCCAAAAATAAGGTTCCTCCTTCCTAAAGAACAAAAAATTCCTTGTAATGATGATAGATATGATAGGATTGTCTTAGGTCATCGTCATCAACATCTAACTCAAGAAATTGGTGAATCTAGCAAGCAATGAAGGCCTTACAAAATAAAGAAATAAACTATAATTCCCTTGTTTTCCATCTACAACTAAAATAAATTTACATATACTTCTAATCCAAGGACTTATTATGTTACCACCCATGCAAGAACATTGATTTTGAAATACTAAGAATACAAACACATAACATTATCAATGCCATATAATTTTTGGACATAGTACTAATGAGTGTTGTGCTTTAATTTTATTTTTTTAAGTTTGATATCATAGAAATAACCCCTTAAAGCATGTCCTTCCACTCTTCTCCATGTATAGTTGTAGGATTTTACTATTCTCCCTATTACATGCTTTATATTCATTGCAAATCATTCCAACATGCAAGGAGCTCTCTCTCATCACCTACATCAGCTCATTCTTGTCTTGTACTTAGTGGAGGAAAGAATTAGATAGCCTTGTCCTATTTTTGCACTTTCTATTGTCCCTTTGGCTAGTTGTTTGCCTTCTATATATGATCAACATTATTGGGATATGGATAACCTGCTAGAGGTTGAATCGCATGTGCCCTACTAGTCTTTTGCATTATTTTCTTTTTCATGTTTTGTGTGTGATTTCATGTGTGTAATGTGATATCCCATGCTATTTTATTTGATATGTCTCCCTCCTTTTGTGGAATTCCTCTATTTGTACCTACATTCCTTTTCTTTTTCTTGTATTTCGCTTTTGGCATGATGCAAGGCATTGAGATACTTACGTCTCTTCTATGTTGACAAAAAATCTTTTCCTTTATCTTTTCATTGTTTTTGCTCTCTTTGTGTCATTCTTGTTGTTCCATGAGTATTTGGGGAATGATGACAAGTCTAAGATCTCTTAAAAATATTGTAGCAAGAACATATTGACCTTGAATCCATGGATCTCTCATGTGTTTGGAGTTTTATTTCAGGGGCAACCCCTTCCTTTTTCATGACATAGATTTATTTGGAAACATATGAATTGGTATAGGACTTCCCAACTAAGTTCTAATGTCCTCTTTATTGTTATCATTTATCATTTTTTACTTTAAAGTAATTGCTTACAACATGGTGTTTAACAGTTTATTTAAAGTGGGGACATACATTTCAATTAGTCTTTTTTAAGTTGTGTTTCATTGTGTTGTCTTCTTACTTCATGTGATGCATCTTTCTCTTTGTGGTGACAATAGGTATTATATCCTTCAAGAGTTTGATCTCTCTTAGCATATCATATTCCTCTTACTGGCTTGATTTGACACACTACATCCCCTAAGTTGTGAATCTTTTATTCTCTGATCGATCCTCTCTTGGAGACATTGGGAATAATGTTCCCTATATTAAGACCTTACATGAACTAAGAAAAACTCTTTTGAACGAACCTTACACTCTTTTGCAATATTTGTTTTATGGCCACCTTGAATAACATGCTTTGCTTTCTTGTGGAAACATCTTTTGCATTCATGAGTGTCAAGCATACTAAGCTTTGCTTGTCTTATGAAGCTATAAGTTCATTATTGTGTGGTTCCCTATCAAAGTTATCAAGAGGTGTAGCTTTGGTATAGTTTTATGTATGGTATCCAAACTTAGGTGTGACTTTCCCATAGCCACTTACTTGTGAGTTCATACCTGTCACATGCATATGTGTCTCACCCTTTCAAGGATACTCACCTAGTAGATAGCCTAAAGTTTTGTTCCCTTAGAGTGAGCGTGCATTTTTGGACAAACAACCTAGATCTGATCCACAACATGTAGGACAAATGGTCGAAGCTTGATCCACCCCTTCTATTTTATTTTGATTTACTTTATACCCTTGGCAATGTATGCTTGTGCCTTGTTTTTTCTCCTTATATCATTTCCATGTGTGTTATTTTTTGTCTATGTTAGTTTGTCATAGGATCTTGATCCTAGGGGCTTGATCACTGCTCTTGATTGTTGTCATCCTATCTCACTATTATTGGTACATTTGAACCACTCTTGATGTGACTTTGTTTGCTTTAGTGTGAGTTTGAACCAAGTTATTCCTCTCTTTAAAGTGGGGGCTAAATGTACTAATAGAAAATGCATCCCTCTACATTTTCACACTTGTTTGGGCCCTCCCTATTAAATTGAGCTTAATTTTTCTTTCATTTAGTGTTGTAATATTTTCTTCACATTCACATTAGGTCTTTGGCCCTTGTGAACTAAGTGGACCTAGTTGTTCCCTTTTAGGGTGTTGTAAAGTGAACATTTAAGATTTCACACTAATCTACAGTTTCATTAATTAGTTTATCTTCTTTATGCTTTAAATTGGCCTCATATTGCATTCACAAGCCTTACTTAATGCATATTTTCAAGATTAATCCCAACATTTACCAACATCCAACCATAATTCATGTTTTTTTGGATTGTATGGCCCAAATTTAGTGATCTGGGACAAATACACCACAAGTGGGAATATTGGTCCCACCTATGTGTTTGGGGCCTTGATTTGGCGTATGAGTCCCACTTAGCTTAGACCTAAATTAAATTCAAAATTTTGGTAGGATTTTATTCTACTAGATCTAATGTCAGCTTGTAGTGTTGTAATTTTAGGAAATTTGGCATAAACAAGTGTAAATTCAAGGTTATTTCACATAATTTGTCCTAAAAAATTTTATGAGCAAGTGTGACCTAAGCATTCTAGAATTCAAGAGAATTCAAGAGCTTTTAAGAGCTTATTATCAAGAATTTTGGAGAATTATTCAAGTATCAAGCATCATGTCAAAGTCATCATGCATCATGTTTGTTTTTATGCTAACATTTGTGATGTAAGTTCTTATGATTCATGCAAGCATTCAAGTCAAGATCCATAACATACAATAAAGAGTCAAGATCAACATTCATGCTATCCATCTCATACATTTTTGCAACATCTTATTAAAGGGTTTGGTGAGTTACAACATTTTTTATTTGTTCATTCATCATTCATCCCTTCTATTTTATTTCATTTCAAGGTTTGATTACCAAAATAGGGTTTGACCAAGGCAAACCCCTTTCTACTAAAAAAATAATATTTTTATGTCTCTTTAGTGTGTGATTTGCAGATCTAGGTTGAATATATATTGAAGAGTAATATTGGAATAAGTTTTCATGTTTGTACAGTTTTCAAAATTTTCACCTTGTTTAGAAGATCACTAAAAGACACCTACAGAGAAGATTTCAGAATTTCAGATCCAAAAATTAGTATTGGAAGAAAGATCAAAGATAGAAGAGCAGATTCAGATATTGACCTTCTAAAAAACATGAGAAATAATGGTATGCCACTTGTGGTGTATGAGTCCTAGTACAATTATTTTTCTAGATTCCATGAGTTTTCGACTTGTCACTGCCAGATTTCTATTCTTGCCCAGAAACCCTAATCTAGGACTAAATCACCTAGCCTAGTGTATGAGTCCTAGTGTGAATTGAATTTATAATTTTAAGCATTTTAGACCTTGTCTCAAGCTTCTATAGTTTTTCAGGTGTACCTCTCTAATTTCTTAGTTTACTGTTCTGATTTGGATTTAATTATAGGTCATTCATTTGAGTTTTACATAGCATTAGGTTTTGTCATTAGATCTTGCATGTTACTAGTATTTCCAAGCCATTTATTGGTTGTGAACCCCCTTTCATTTCTTGATCATACCCTAGGACAAACTTTAGCAGACCTAATTCCTTCATTTCATCCTTGGATTAAGATCTCTAGGGTTTCCTTGAGTGAAACTTTAGTGAAATAGGCTCTAAACCCTAGAGTTCCATCTCCTAAAAGGCTGAGCACCTTGTTTGCATTGTTTCAAGGTATTTATTTTTATACACATATCTTTACCTATGATAGGGAAGCCACTTCAAATATAACTATTATTTTCCACTTATACCCTCTACATAATTCATCTAAATCAATTTTGTTCTCTATAATATGGCTTATATAAACATAGCTCTAATCAATTCTTTGTTTAATGTAGATAAATCTAATCCATTCACATTAATTATTTTCTTAGTGATTGTTGTATACTCTATATTATTAGCATATATGAAATCTACTTTAATAAAAAAATTGGTAATCAAATATAATTTAAGTCAAGTCTATAAATAGTGCAGTAATATGGGATTTTTTGAATGGTTGTAACAATATGAGAACAAATTCTAGTACTACAACAGTAATGCAAATTCAAAATGAGTGGTGAGTGGGATGCACGCACTAGGAAATCATCTCCTAGTTCATGTCCTCTCATGTGAATGGATTCTGATGGAACTATTGGATAGGGTGTTCCCCCTGATGGTCTTCATGAGCCTTATGAGTCACCACCTTTCCCTTCCCTTATTTCTTGTAGGCTACCATCACTGCCAAACTAGTAAGCTCTTTTTGTTGGTACCAAAAAGGTCTGCTCTAAGAGTATGTGTAGGATCATCATGGAAAAACAAGCCCTTAAGTGGCAAAAAATTCAGAAAAATCAGAGTTAGGCAACTTGACATAAAAATTTGAATAAGTTATCTATATTATTTCAAAAATATGTAAGAATAGAATTTATAGAAAATTGAATGTAGTTTCTAAATTACTAGGTTTATTTACAAAAAAATAAAATCTATTTGGTGAAAATTTGAAATTTCAATATGTACTAATTAAATTTTAGGGAAAAATAAGAAGTAGGTGTTTGTCTGACCGCCCTAACCACATTAAAATGATAATATTTTTTATAATATTCTAGATATAAGTAGAGGACTCATGTCCCGATGTGATGCATATTTTTTTGTAATTTATTTCCATGTAAATAATTAATTATAATTTTATTATGACAACTTTTAAAAGATATAAATACTCATATGAAATTGATTTTTTTCTTTTTTAATCTTATAGTATGCGAAGCATAGAATGTGACGCATGTTTTGGATTCTAAAAATATGATACCATTTGAAAGCTATAGATATTTTTCAATAAGCCTAAAACTCAGGACTTTAGTCGTAATTCAATAGATAATGAATAACAATTATTTATTAAATTCAAAGTAAATAATAAATTATATTGGTGGAAAGCTAAGAATCTCATTTAAAAACCCTTTTTTCGTTTCATCAATTTTGGGTAAAAAAAGGTTGTCAGCCACATACACATCATATTGTCATTTTTTGGCCCATTATGATCCTGCACATACCCCTAATGGTGTTTAGATTATGTGCTTTGATGAAGGGACTAACACCAAAATTAAACATCCTTTCATTGATCATTCATTGGCATAAATGGAGAACTCCATTATCAGAAGATTTGTGGGTAAGTGTCCTAACATTGAATCTATTCAAAAATGGGCATCCCCTAGATGCCTACTCAAAGGCTCTTTTTTCATTTTTGCTCTCTCCAAGGACCTTTTATACTTTACCTTCACATTTCAAGAGGATTTATTGAAGGCCTTAACTAGAGTTCCTTGTTTCTTTGGTAAGTATAATCTAGCTCTATGTAAGTGGAATCTAGGGTTCAATCCTTCTACTTATTTTGGGACAGCCCTCCCTAGTTGGGTTCAACTCTCAGGTCTTCCCTTAAAATTTTGGGATTAAGATATCATCACTATTGTGGATAACTCTATTATTAATTTCCTTTCCTTGTACAAATTCACCAAGGAATAGTCTAGGCTAGTGTTGTGTCACCAAAAATTGCAGCCTTGACCCTTTTCAATCATTTGGGACTTTTTCCCTTGGATTTTGGACTTGGTTTTCTTTGATCTAATGTGGTAATGTGGCCAACGCATTCACATTAGGCCTTGAACACTTGCAAATAAAAAAAAACCTAACAAAGTCTTACAAGGGTCTTGTGAAGTGTTGTAACATGTTTCCTCACTTTTTCTAGGACTTTTCTACAATAATTCACCCAAATAACCCTTTTCCAGACCTTAGTCTAAAGTGGTGTAAGGTGTTGCAATTGAGCCTCACACTTTTCTAGGCTTGTCAACACTAATTCAGCCCTTTCTAATGATAAATTTCCCCCTTAATGTACTTTTAGGCCTAAATTAAGTGTGTTTTGGGAGATAATCCTATTAATCATCATTAAACACCACTTAATTCCCAACTACCACTTGAATTTGTCCAAGTGGACTAGGTCACCACCTTGGGTGACCTAGTCCCTTTTGGCATAAAATTTAAAATTAAAGAAAAATTCTAACGGTAATTTGCCTCCAAAATCCTAAGGTTAGCTTATCATGTGTTATTTTTCAGAAATTAGGGCATAACATGTATAAATAAGGGTTTTGACCCTCATTTTAACATCCCCCCCCCACCCTAACATCATATCATCTCCACAAGCACTCAAGCACTCAATCTTCTCAAGCAAGCAACAAGCATTCAAGCACTAAGCACTTCAAGAAACCTCCATTGGAGCTAGTTCTTGCATGTTTTCAGACATCTTCACTGAGGGTTTTGTGAGTGTTAACATTTGCTTGTTATTCAATCATCTTTCCCTTTCAGTTTCTATTTCATTTGGGTTTGGTTACCATCATGGGGTTTGACTAAGGCAAACCCTTATTCTCTAACCCTAACCTTTTCCTTCTCTTTGCATGTGTTATTTGTAGGTTTGTATGTATATTACTCAAAGAGTAAGTTGTTGAAAAGGTTTTATCATTCCATCACTAACATTCCAAATCAACAAACCCTAGAAGGAGATAAAAGTCAACTTGCAGGTCATTTTCTGAAGATTCAGACACAGGTCTGTCAGAAATAGAAGTATAAGTGGGCACCTATAGATTCCAAACTCAAAACTCCCAAAAGCTCCAGGAGGACTAGGTCACCATCATTGGAAAATTAGTCCCTGTACCAGGCTTGAAAAGTGGTTTATGTGTTTCTAGATACCCTTTTACCAGAAACCCGTTCTAGAAAAGTTTCCCAAGAAGAGGACTAGGTCGCTCATTCTAGCATAAGTGTCCCAGTGAATATTTTCAACAAATTCCTGAAGATCCTAGAGCTCCTCTTCTATAACTTTCAGTTCCCAAGTGCACCTTTTTTGTCTCTTCTAGTTTCTTTCCATTTTGCATGCATCTAGGTAATTTAGTTTACTTTTCATATAGTTTGCATTTACATTTAGTTTGCATTGCATAGTTACTTTATTTCATTACATTGCAACACTTAGGCACACCCTATCACACACAACACAACCCCTATGTTTGAATGAACCCACAAAAAATACATCATTAGTGTGAAAGAGAGTCATTCTTCCACCCAAGATCCTAGGTGAAAAAACCTAGGGGCCTAATTGGCGAATCCTCTTTCCCTTCTTGCATATCTTTTTTGTGGTTTAGGTGTTATCTCACTATCGTCCCATAGTAATGATTTCAATAACTAAGCTCAGATTACTTCCATTATTTAGAGATTGGACATTTGACTTGAATAACCATTTTAACCATCATGAGGGTACATTTAAATTGTCAACCCAAGGACATGAACTTGAAATGGGTCAGCACAATATGTGCACTAGGAATTCTAGAGTAGTCATCTGAGTTTTATAACTAAGAAAAGCTTAAGACTAAAAGAAAATTTTATGAAAGGAAACAAAGAAAATTTTGAACATCACTCAACCAAATCTAAATTGATTATGCATAACAGGAAGGAAAATCTAAGCATCCAATAGAAATTACGCTACCTGCCTTGGCTGTAGGAATATTCACAGAACAAAGTTCTAGTGGTTGTAGGAACAATCAATGCCAGAATCTTAACTAAGTACAGAACATAAAATAACACTAATATAAATAAACTAAAGGAACAAATTACTCACCAAGTGGGCCCCCTTGGATTAGTATCCTCTAAACTACTAGAAAACTTGGATACTCGGCTCATAATGTTATTTCATTTATCAAAAAATCCAATTATTGAAATATGGTTGATAATCAACTTGTATAAGAACTTGGCGATCAACTCACTAACTCACTATCACTAGCCCAAGGAAGGAGGATTCAATCCTTATTTATCAACTAAACAGGGCCATAAACTCCCACTAACTGAGAGGATGCCTTTTAGGGAAAGCAAGAAAAAAATAAGGGGCAGTTATGCATGCAGGGGAATCCGTTCGGGCATGCATGCCCAAACATGAACTCAACCACTACAGTAATTCCCACAATTCTCAATTCCATTAAAGATCGGTGCAAGGTGGTTACACGCAACTGACACCAGAATCTTCCACCATCATCCTTAATTGACCTCCTCAACTTGACCGAATGGTGGCTTCATTTCTCATCTTAGCATTTCAATCATGTGTGCAAAATAATGTCAGTACACATAGTAATTAAATAATCATAACCACCTTAAAGAACATTCATCAATCACATGCAAGATAAATATAGATGGTCCAAATAATGAGTAAATATCATTAAAACTAGTATAAATGAACTTAGTCCATATGTCATATAACTAAGAAGAACTTTATGAAAGTGTCAACATATAATATCAAAGTACATGGATATTTTAGCAAATAACAAGAGATTCTACCCCCCTAACTAGGCCAAAATCAAGAATCATCACTCCCCCCAACTTAATGTTTTGTTGGTCCTCCAGCAAGGGAAGAGTTATGTTTTTTCTTTGTTAAGGCCCTAAATTCAGTGATTGATAGTTGTCCCATGTCGATGTCTATTGTGGGTGAATCAGGATTCTAGTAAAATCCTCCCAACTTATCGAGCCTCCTCCATCGTTGTTGTTCCTCTACAATGTCATACCTATAGAATTTGAAATTAGGTATAGGCCATAGGAGGGTAGGCAGCTGAAAGGTCAAGGGAAGCCTTTCATGCCCTTTAGTTCTCCCAAGCTGGATATATCTATTGATTCTCTTTAGTGCACTAGCGTAATTGTGAATAGAATGTGGCTCAGCCTATTTAGCTCATTAGTCAATAGGTTCCATCATTGGGATAGATATCCCTTCATAGTAGATTCTTTTGTTGCATTTTTTACTTCATACTCACTGTAAATAGCTTCAATCTAGGGAATAATTTTATTACCATAGCTTGGCCTAATGAGAAACCTATTCCAATCTGTATAAATGTCTTTGGGGTTCTTCAATTCAACCCTGATGGCTAGGGGAATACGGGATTCCTTCTTCTTGTAAGCATTGTATTGCTCACCCCAACTAATCTCATTCTACACCAAGGACATAAATGCTCTCAATTGTATGTCTCCAACATAAGGTAGTGGGTTCCAATCATTATCTTCTGGGACAACAAGGTTGTGTAGATAAAATTCACATAACAAATTTTTCATTTCAAAGGAAGCAATTTTGTAGGCACTAAAAAATTCAGAAGGGGTTTCAATGGAGGAGTTTATCCTTGAGATAATTCTTGAAATTCTAAAGGAAAGGAATTTTTCCTTTAAGTGCAAAGCATAAACCCTTGGAGTGGTCCTAAATTCCAAAAAAATTGGCACCACAGTTGAAATTTTTTCAAATGTTTCTTCTCTTCTTTCCACTCCTCCTCTCTCCTTTATATATATTTCCATAAATTTAAAATAGTTGTGTGTACTAAAAAATTAGGAGGGTTGTGGATTCCTACTAGAATTTTCATAGATGGTTGCTTCCCATAAAGAACTATCTACATCAATTTAGGAGGTTTCACCGATTTAGGATGTTGAGGTATGATTCATTTTTCCTTGTTCTGCTACAGGACCTCTTGTTCATCTTCTGGTGGTGGTTTCGGGAACTCCTGATCTATTTCCTGACTTTGTTGTAGGAAGTCCCACTGTTTGTCTTGTTGCAGGAAGTCTTGACTTTCTTCATATTCTTGAGTCTTAACTTCCTCTACGATGGCAGCAAGATCCACCAAGTTCATTTTTGTTGCCTCCTCGAACACATCTTCTTCCTTTACATTCCCCTACTCCATTAGAGAATCTATATTTTCACCTGATGTCCCACAAAGCTCAAGATTAGCTAGCTTCGATTTCTTGAGAGGGATTTTTTGTTTCCTTTTGGCTGCAGGATGAATAGTGCTAGCTTTCCTTTCTTAGGGTTTGGCGCCTTTTTCTGCACAAATTGCATTTTTCTTCACCTTGCTTTTGCCTCTCTCTTTTGTGCCCTTTTTTTATCACAGTTTTCAATGGGACATCATCATCATCAGAACCTGATGATGAATTCTATTTTTCACTCTCATTATTAGAGGAACTGACATTTATGGTCTTTTCCACAATGGGGGAATCCATACTAGTACCAGAGGTCGAGGCACTAGGGGTTCCTTCAGCCATGCTTAGTTTTCTGCTAGACCTATGTGATAGAGATAAAACCCTAGGCTGAGAGGGCTCAGGTCTATACTACCTAGTATTCACAAAATCATCCCATGCCATTCTAGGTTTTGTATCATGCAAAGATCTCATAACCAACAATTTAATTAAACAATGGTGAGATACAAATTTTTCTCTACCTTTTTGTGTTCCTGTTGCCATAATAGAAATATGGTTGTATAGTACATTGGGCATGTTCATCTTCCTCTTGTGCTACATATGACTCAACAATTTGAAATGTACTGAATTCAGGTACGAAAAATGACCTTCGCAAGTGATGTATTTGATGATATGCAAGACATCCTACTTCCATGGCTCGGGTAGAGAGAGCCTCTTGGTGCCTTATTTGTCAACTGTGAGTGGAGGGTCACCATGCATTGTAAATATGGCCCTCCTTAGAAACAAGGTAAGTTTCACCATGTGTCGGAAACCTTGAAACTTCAACAATTCATTCTTCATTCGCTATGACCTCCATTCCTTTCACCATGGCCTTTCTGTCTGAAAATGTTTGAGTGAACTCCAATGCAATACCCTCATTGAAACCATCCAACTTCAGAAAATAATCTAGCCACCCACAATTCTGAAATTCAGCTAAGTACACTGAATCCTGTAACAAGGAATCATGAGCTAAGGGCTCATTCTGAATGATTATGCCTCTCATTGTCTATGCTCAGCTCATCACCCTACAAAATTACCTTTGTATTTTTCAAAAAAAAATCTGCTTGCTTGCTGGGTGAATTCGTCGACTAAATTTCCTTTTACCCTATTTTTTAGTAACTTACCACTTGCATTTTGTAGTTATGATGGAGTTAAGAATAGAAGAAGTGGTATTAAAATGAATCATAATGAGTGGAAATGGTTGTGGTATTTTAGTGTCACATCACACATGCAAGCCATCATTCATTTTATTTTTTCAATCAGCTCAACAAGATTTTTTGATGTAGACAATCATATATTGGCATGTGGAAAAATTTATGCATCCTACTTAACCCTCCCCCAACCTAAATTTGGACATGTGTCCACACATGTGAAATGGAAAGATTGATTTGATGACAGGGTTTAAAGAGAATTATTTGAACGATGATCTTATCGTACAATGATTAAATGAAGTTCTCTATAGGATAATTAAGAATGCAATTAATGTGCACGTACCTGAGTGTATACAAACATGATTGTGGAGAATTCATTACATCGATCAAGGAGAAAGTACTACTTGCGTTCCTAAGCAATAATTGAGAAATCAATGATGATGGAATGGGGCGAGGTGAAATGAAATGATGGAAGAGAGAGAAAGGTGGTACAAATGGGCAAATGGGTGGATGGGTTGATGGGTGAAGAAATGGATTTCTATAAAAGTAAAAATATTTATTATGACAAGTACGTACCTCATTTAGTCAGAAGGAGGGACACTAGGTCTGGTATCTTCGGCTATAGGAACTCCTTTGTTGTAGGAACCATGATTTAACATTGTGTGCTGGATAAATTGTTGTAGGAAATCTTCTTTTGAAGCTGGCTTGTGATATAATCTGAGATGGTGCCCATTCACTAGTAGTTTGAATTTCACTAGGTCAATGGTCGTGAGCTAGACAACTCCATTGGGAAACAATTTTGCCACTTCATATGGCCCTAGCCACCTAGTCTATAATTTACCTGCATTATCTTGGTACCATGAATCATAAAGTAATGCCCAATCACCTAGCTGAAATTTCTTCTCTTTGACGAATTTGTCATGCCATTTTATTCTTTTACTTTGCACAAGTTCAGTATGATGTAATGTTGTTTTCCTCAGCTTGTCTAATTCATTCAACTGCATGATTTGTTTCTTTTGTGCCTTGGAAATATCCATCCCCAACTCTAGAGCAGTTTTGAGTCTTGTGCTCAACTTCTATAGGCATCATGATTATTTTACCATATAGAAGCTCAAATGGTGTGAAGCTCGTAGTTGTCTTCTAGGTGGTCCTGTAAGCCCAAACTGCCTCTGATAATCTATTTGCCCAATCTTTTTTGTGAATATGCATTTTTTGGTGAGGATGGCCTCAATCTCTTTTTTTTTCACCTCGACTTGTCCATTTTCTTGAGGGTGATAAGGAGTGGATTTCCTATGCTTGATGTTATATTCATTAACCAATGTTGTAATAAGGTTTGATATAAACTAAGTGCCTTGATTAGTGACTATTTCTCTTGGTACCCCATATCTTGTGAAAATTTCTTCATAAAGGAATTATGCAACCTTGTTGTCTCTTGCATGCTTCATGGCTTTGACTTCAACCCACTTTGTTACATAGTCAGTGCACACTAGAATATAGGACTTACCACTGGATGGAGGATCAATGGGTCCCACAAAATCCAAACCCAATTTGTCAAAGGGAGTAACTAACACTTGTGGACAGAGTGGCATCTCATATGACTTTGTTGGCCTACCCATCCTTTGGCATTTATCACATCTCCTTGTATATATTCCTAAATCTTTGTGTAATGTAGGCCAATAGTATCTTGTGTTCAAGATTTTCATTATTTTCCTTTTAGCTACAAAGTGGCCTCAATAGGGTTCATCATGGCATGCATGCAGAATGTCATAGGTTTCATCTTCCCCCACACACTATCTCATAATGTGATAAGGTCTAGTATAAAATAGGCATTCAGATATCCACGAAAAAGGGAAGGATTTTTCAATCAACACTCTTCTCTTTTTTGGGGAGAAGTGAAGAGGAACTCTCCCTATCACGAGGTAATTGGCTATATTAGCATACCAAGGTGTTTGCACACTAATTGAGAATAGATGCTCATCTGGAAAGAAGTCATCTATGGCTTGAGTATCATCTGATGCGGTCAACCTTGAGAGGAAATCTGCAACCACATTTTCCTTCACTAGTTTGTCTATAATAGTTAGGTCAAATTCTTGCATTAATAGCAACCATCTAGCTAATTTTCCTGATATTAGGGGTTTATTCATAAGGTATCTAATGGTTGCATGATCAGTGTGTAAAAAATTTTGATAACCTATGATATAGTACTTGAGTTTATTCAAGGCATAGATTACTGCCAACATTTCTTTCTCTGTGACTGTGTAATTGAATTCAGCTCCCTATAATTTTTTACTGACAAATTAAATGGCATTTTCAATAGCTTCTACTTTTTGTATTAAGACTGCTCCTATTGCATAATTTGAGGCAACAGTATGGATGTGGAAAGGGATTTCCCAATCTAGTCCCTTAAGTATAGGAGCATGAGTTAGAGCTATCTTTAAATTAGAAAATGTTTTATCACAACTTTATGTCCATGGAAACTCAATATCTTTAGTCAGGAGACTATATAATGGGGCTGCTATTTTTCTAAAATCCTTGATGAAACATCTGTAATAGCTTGCATGGCCTAAAGAACTCCTAACATCCTTTTGTTTTGCAAGTATAGGCAGATTATTTTTTACCTCAATTTTTCTTGGATCAACTTGAATGCCAAGGTGTGAGATGTGTTGGCCAAGAAATACACCTTCCTGCATCATCATGAACCACTTTTCACTATTTAAGGACAAATTCTAATCCTCACATATTTGTAGTACTTTCTTCAAATTATCCAATGCTTCATCAAAGGTGGCACCATAGGTAGTAAAATCATCCATATAGATCTCCATGCAGTCAAGGGAGATATTTTAGAATATACTAATGATTGCTCTCTAAAAAGTGGTAGGTGTGTTGCATAACATAAAGGGAAGCACCGAATATGGATATTTCCCCCAAGGCCATGTAAATGTAGTCTTCTCTTGATCTTCTGGTGCAATTTAAATTTGATTGTATCCACTGAATCCATCAAGAAAGGAGTTCAGTACCAGTTTCCTGCAAGAGAGTCTAGGACTTGATCCACAAAAGGCAAGGGAAAGTGATCCTTCTTAGTGGTAGCATTGAGCTCTTTGTAGTCAACAAAAACCCACCATTTCCCTCCCTTTTTGGGAACAATCACCAATGGGGTCACCACTGGTTATCTAAAATAGGGTAGATAAATCTTACATCTAATATCTTTTGTAGTTCAGTTTTGATTATTTCTCTCAAGACACGGTTGATTCTCTACTGTGGTTGTCTAAGAGACATACAATCATCCTTGATATAGATTTTATGAGTGCAAATTTTTGGATCTAATCCTTTCATGTCATGATAATCCCAGGAAAATTCTTTTAGGTGAGATATCAGCAAATTTTTCAATAGCAACTATTGTCCTTCATCCAATTTACTATTGATGTTTAGAGAGAATCCCTCAGACACTTGTACTTATGTGACTAGCTCTATCATAGTTGTTTCATTAATATAAGGTATCTTAATTTAAGGTGAAAACATTATGTGAAACATACTTGTTGTTGCAAGAATTTTTTTTGTGGTGATAGTTGTTGTAGGAAGTATGTTTGTAGAGACAGTTGTTGCAAGGAGAGTGGCTATAGGAAGTCTATCTACCGGAAGAGTTGTTATAGGAAGATCATGCAGAATAGATAGAAGTGTTTTCTCAATATCTATGGAACTAGAGGATGCTTCCTCTATCTAACATTAGTTATGAATGATACTAGATAACACCTCATCTTCATATTGAAGCTACAAAAAAGGACTTCTTTCGAGCACCATAAGCTACACCATAGAGTTGACTTCTTCAACTTCTTCACCAATATGTGGTCATACTGATTTTTCTTCATTGTGGGATGGCCGAGCATGAGGATACAGAACAAGATTTTTAGTTCTCATGCCATTTGAACTGGTCATATCACCTAACCGACATCAAATATAAGCATCTACAGTTGCTAACTAGGGCCGACCAAGGATAAGTAGATATCCTCCTAGTGTTGCTTTAGGGGAAAGAACCATGAAGTCAGATGGATACTCATAGGAGTCTAGGATTTCCACTAGGTCTTCTACCATGCCACCTAGCTTAACAATAGAGTTATTGGCAAGCTGCAGGACTGTGGGAGCGAATCTCATGTTTGTAATATTTAGTTGTTGTTGGATGTCTTGGTCATCACATTGATTGTTGCACCTAAATCAATCAAAACATTCTTTATGTTCATCCCATTTATAACAACTTCAACTATAGGGCTACTTGGATCATTGTACTTGAGGATAGTTACTTTTCAAAGCATGATGTCAGAAAGCTGCCCTACTACATGGACTATAGTGGGGTCCTTCTTTTTCCTGCCTAGTTTCTTGAGGCATGCTTTCTTAATTTCCTTGCCATAGATGGGTACATCTTTTTTAGCCTGAAAAAGAGGTATTTGGACACATATATGCTTGAGCTAATCTAGGATATCAAATCTAGTTTCCTCCTTGTCTTCTTTTTGTTTGGTAGCTTCTGATCTCTAAGGAAACGATGGTTCTTGTGTTGTCTGGTTTATTGGAGCTGGTTAAGGAGATTTAGTTGAACAAGGTTGAATGGGTTCAGTCAGAGATTCTTCCTGTTCTTCCACAGGTAGCTCAGTGATAATGGGGGTGGAAGAATCTTGCAAGGTTTTTCCTGATCAGAGGCATATGTCACTTAAACTCAAAGAATATGTAGGAAATTGGTTTGGATTAGTAGAATATATGTGCTATTGTTGTGGTTTATTATTTGGGTTGGGTGTGGGTTGGGCTAGTAACTGGGTAGGTTTAGATATATTGGCACTTGGATTAGGAGGAGGGGGCATCAAAGCAAGTTGTTGAGTTTGAGAAGATGGTTGCATATAGTTGGTGGATTGGTTTGGCCACTACTAGCCACCTGTCCATTGAGATATTTGCTACAAATTTCCTAGGGGTGGTTGCCAAGGTCCCTAAAACTATTGCCAATTCCCTAGAGGTTGCTACCACTGAGGTGAGGTATTTTGATAATTGGACCAAGTATTGGGTGGGTTATTCCAATAATAGGGTGGGTATCCTCCATATTTGGATGGATAGGTTAGTTGCCACTGGTTACCGGGTATGTGCAGGATCATCATGGAAAAACTAAGCCCTTAAGTGGCAATAAAATTCAGAAAAATCAGAGTTAGGCAACTTGATGTGAAAATTTGAATAAGTTATCTATATTATTTCAAAAATATGTAAGAATAGAATCTATAGAAAATTGAATGTAGTTTCTAAACTACTAAGTTTATTTAAAAATAAAAAAAATCTATTCGCTGAAAATTTGAAATTTCAATGCAGTAGTACTTAAATTTCAGGGAAAAAATAAGAAGTAGGTGTCTATCTAACCACTCTAACCACAATAAAATGATAATATTTTTTTATAATATTTTATATATAAGTAGAGGACTCATGTCCCAATGTGATGCATATTTTTTTGTATTTTTTTTCCAAGTAAATGATTAATTATGATTTTTTTATTATAACATTTAAAAAATATAAAAACTCGTATGTTTGACCACCTTAACTTGGTCAAAAATTCATGAAATTCAATTCTTCTTCTTTTAATCCTATATTATGTGAAGCATTGAATGTGACACATGTTTCAGATTCAAAAAATGTTATACCATTTGAAAGATATAGATGTTTTTCAATCATCCTATCAATCAGGACTTTAGTCGTAATTCAAATAGAAAATGAATAATAATTATTTATTTAATTCAAAGTTACACATAATTTATATTGGTGGAAAGTTGAGAATCTCCTTTAAAAACCCTTTTCATTTCATCAATTTTCCGTAAAAAAAAGGTCTTCAGCCACATGGGTCATCATATCACTTACATATCACCACTTTTTGGCCCATCATGATCCTACACATACCCTACCAAATGAATAAGATGAATTAAAATATGGTCCAACAAAAGATAGCAGATTTGGTGGCATACCTTGTCTTGAAGCCTATGGCCTCTTCTGTGCAATAAAGTAGACTTGGTTTTCTTTAGATTGAATTGGTTTGAACTCAAGCAAAATTTGCTTACTGTCAATGTTAGCTATCACCTTGCATCTGCAATCCCTCTTCTTTTGTCTACACTAAGGGAAATATTTTGTCAGTGTTGCTTCTGCCTCCTCATGTTTCTTTTTAGCTTGAAGTGTATCCAACTAAGTAGCTAGATTATTAATTATATCTTGCTTGAAATCTACCAACAAATTAGTAATCTCCATCCTTGAGACTCCACTACTAGATGACTTACCCAGAGAGGATTGGTAGGCTATTCCTTTTTTTGAAGCTTCCCTAGAATAGTTTGACATAGCTGCTTGATAGTATCCTAAGGGACTTGAGTGATATCTCCTCCTGCCATTAAGTCCAAGGCATCAGTGCAACTTTCATTAATTCCTCTCAAGAAAAGTAACTTTTGTGAATCTTTATTAAGTGTATGATGTGGATATTTTTCTAGACAAAATAGAAACCTTGAAATGATATCTTCCAAGCTTTCATCTTCTTTTTGCTACATTCTAAAAATGTCACATCCTCTCATGTCACTACCCCTGCAATATTCTTTGTACTTCTCAAGAAAATTTGTCTTCATATCTTCCCAAGTTCTCATAGTATTTATGCCAAGGCTCATAAACCATCTTAATGCAACTTATTTTAGAGTAGTAGGAAATACCTTGATTCTATGGGCATTAGTGGTATAGTCATAGCTTCTATAGAGTATATCAAACTCAAACAAGAGTATAGGCAGGCTCATAAACCATCTTAATGCAACTTATTTTAGAGTAGTAGGAAATACCTTGATTCTATGGGCATTAGTGGTATAGTCATAGCTTCTATAGAGTTTATCAAACTCAAACAAGAAGGTATCAGGATCTTCTATGACAAGCCCATAGAATTTAGGAAGTACTGAAGTAGGGATATTTTTTAGGTTATATACTTCATTATGTTCAACAATGGGAAAGGGTTAAGTTGGTGCGTTTTGCCTGTTAGGCCCATCTCCATTTGCATCAACCATGTCTACTTGATAAAATTCCAAGATAAAAGTTTCTTCAATAGGATTTTGATCTTCAAGGGAAACTTCAGAACAAGTCAAGTCAGGGAATATATCAGCAAAGGGTTGTGGTTCTTCTTCTTCATGGTCTTTGGGAAGATTTGGACGTTCTACTAGCTAAAATGGTTCAATATTATTTGGAAGGAATCTCCCATAAGAATATTTTTTTCTTCTATGCATGCAGTATCAACTCAGTATCAACCAACTCACACAAAGAATAGGTGGGGGAAAATAGTGGATCATACTTCTAACAGTAAGAGAAAAATTCAAAAATACTACAATAGAAAAGCTATAAATGACTCCAAAGGACTCCCTATTTTGACACCATCCCTAACAATGGTGCCAAAAATGTTAGCCCACAATAATGATTTCAATAACTAAGCTCTTACTGCCATGATTCGAAGATTGGACATTTGACCTGAATAGCCATTTTAACCATCATGAGGGTACATTTAAATTGTCAACCCAAGGACGTGAACTTGAAATGGGTTAGCATAGTATGTGCACTAGGAATTCTAGAGTAGTCATCTCAGTTTTCTAACTAAGAAAATCTTAAGACTGAAAGAAAATTGCATGAAAGTAAACAAAGAAAATATTGATCACTCAAGAAAATCTAAACTAGTTATTCATAATAGGAAGGAATATCTAAGCATCCAACTAAAATTACTCTGCCTACCTTGGCTACAAGAATAGTCAATGTCAGAATCTTAACTAAGTATTGAACATAAACTAACACTAATCTAACTAAACGAAAGGAATGGATTACTCACCAAGTGGGCCCCCTTTGATTAGTATCCTCTAAACTACTAGAAAACTTGGATACTCAACTTAGAATCTTATTTCATTTATAAAAAAATGTAATTACAGAAATATGGTTGATAATTAGCTTGTACAAGAACCTGGAGATCAACTCACTAACTCACTATCACTAGCCCTAGGAAGGAGGATTTGAGCCTTATTTATCAACTAAATAGGGCCATCAACTCCAAATAACTGAGAGGATGCCATTTAGGGAAAGTGGGAAAAATGGAAGGGGCAGTTATGCATGTAGGGGAATCAGTTTGGACATGCATTCCCAAACATGGACTCAACCACTACAGTAACACCCACAATTCTCAATGCCATTAAATATCGGTGCAAGGTGGTTACACATGGCTAACATAGGAATCTTCTACTATCATCCTTAGTTGACCTCATGAGACTCCTCAACCTGGTCAGCTGGCGGCTGCATTTCTCAACTTAGCATTTCAATCATGTATGTAGAATAATTTTAGTAGACATAGAAATTGCATAACCATAACCACCTTAAAGGACTTTCATCAATCACTTGAAAGATAAATATAGATGGTCCACATAATGGTTAAATATCATTAAAACTAGCAAAAATGAACTTAGTCCATATGTCATATAGTTGAGAGGAACTACATGAAAGTGTTAGCATGTAATATCAAAGTCTGTGTAAATTTTAGCAAATAAAAAGAGACTCTAAACCCCTAATGAGGCCAAAATCAAGACTCATCACTCAGTTTTGTGTAACCAAAAAAGGTGTTTCCTTCCTTGATCACTGTAGAATCTAGGCTTGGCAAGTGGTCTCAAATTATTGAATATGAAATTTTTTCTCTCTTATGTGAAATTTGATCTATTATTAGCCATAATTGCAATGCATATCCTAAAAGGGTGCATAAGGATTCAAATACCCCAAGAAAGGGAAATTTTTTGGCTCTTTCCTCCCTACATCTAGATAAAAGGTGATCTTTTGATTTTCCTCCTCACCTGGTGTTTGAGCTAGCCTCACACATTGGTCAAAATATTGTTGATTATTCTAACCTAGCTCTAGTTAATGAGGTTTGTATTTTAAATGAGCTCACCACTTAGATTCTTATTCAACCATCCTCTAAGGAACCTAAGCCCCTACATTTTTTCTTCTCTAATGATACCATCCTCTCCCTCCATTCCTCTCAATCTCTGTTAAAATATCTATCCTTACTACCTCGCCTCTACCTATCATTATTTCTATTATTTTGGAACCCTAGATGGAGGTTGTTTTACCAACCCCACTAGTGTCTTACACTAAATTGGTTATTCCTTGTGTGGTTCCCCTAGCTCCCACCCCTAATCTAGTGGTGTGACTTTCCTCTCCAAAATGTGAAACAACTCTGATTTTGGTTGGTTCACTAAGCTCCTTGAATCTGGTAGGTCTAAGAAAGTCGATTGATGTTGGGACTAGTTCAAAACCTGGTAAAAAATATCCTAAATAAAGAATAGATAAGAAAATAACTAAATATATTGCTAATGGGAATTAGGTGACCATAGAGTAGTTGGGACCCAAAGGATAAAAAAAAAATTGATCCTATCATGGAATGTTAGGGGTTTTAATAGCCTTCACAATAAGTGTGCGTTCAAGTTCTCATTAAAGGCTACAAGCTTGAAATTTTACTTATTCATGAAACAAAAGTGATTGCTAGTGACATTGATAAATTAGGTAAGTACATATAGCCTAATACTCTCTATTTGGAGGTTGATGTGGATGGGGCTTCTAGTGATCTTATTACAATATGGAAACCCTTCCTTAATGGATATCTAATTTCCAATAATAAAAAATACCTCAATGTCAACTTTTCTAATTGATATGGTCCTCAAGGTTGGGATCTATCTAATTTATATGCTCCTAGCAATTTTTTCCTTAGAAAAACCACCTAGAACAGTTTATTGGGGTGCAGAGGTTCTTTCATTCAAAGTCGCTAGATGTTCTTGGGTAAATTTAACACCCCTCTCTTTCCCACAAAGAATATGGGTGACAAGATTGATTTGACTAAAAGTATGGTGGATCTAAATAATTTCCTTTTAGAGATTGGCCTTTTAGACTTGATATTGAAGGAAGCTCTTTCACTTCGTCTAACAAAATAATGGGAGATAATCTAATTCAATTCAGACTAGACTATTATTTGGTCTCCTCCAATTATAATTTCTCTTCATACTTCTTGCTATCATCTCTTCTAAGGATTAGATCATATCACACTCCCTTTCTTCTAAGATGGAACACTCCTTATCTTTAAGCTAAAAACCCCTTTCAGTTTGAATTGATATAGTGACATCATCCAAACCTCAAAGGGATCATTTACAAATGGTGGAATATCAAGATATATGGTTTGTCTATGTTTAGGGTCGCCTTCAAACTCAAAAATTGAAAAAGTAACCTAAAAAGTTGAAACAAGAATTTTTTCAAAAATATTTTTTTCTTAAAAAATCCCTTAAGGATTAACTTAGATTGGTTCAAAAGGATTTTGATGTTTTTGGATCCTTTGAGTATTTGGTCGATAAATAAAAAACCATGTTAAGAGCTATTTACATAACCTTATTGAGAAAGAAGAAATTTAGTGGAAATAGTGGGCTAGAAACTAGTGGCTTTGTGAGGGGGATAGGAACACCAAGATTTTTCACTTGCTCACCTCCATGCATAGGAAGCAGAATACTATTTCTTAATTGATCATTTTGCATGGTTCTATTCTAATTTTTGAGGAGGAAATTTCTCTAGAAGGTGTTAATTTCTTCCATAAACTCCTCAACCCAGTCATGCTTGACCCCCTCTTGTGGTAGATGGCCTCTTGGATGTGATTCCCCACTTTTTCACTCACTAGGAAATTATATTTATGGAAATATGTTCCTTGGATGAGGAAATTAGGGAGGTTTATTTTTCCCTTAACCCTTTTAAATACCCCAAGGCCTAATGGATTCCCTCCTTTCTTCTTTCAAAAGTTTTGGGATCTTGTTGGCTAAGATATTAATCTTGCTATTATAGAACATCTCTCTTCAAGAAACAAATTATAAAGGAGTTAAATAATACTTTTATCATCCTCATCCCAAATAAATCTGGTGCTAATAGGCTTTCTAATTTTCACCCCATTATTCTTTGTAAAACCTTCTACAACAATTGTTCTAAACTATTGATCAATTGTATTAAACCTTTCCTTGAAAAAAAATCAATCCAACCTAGAAAGGTTTTTTTTCAAGGTACACAATACTAATGTTGTCATGTTGATTCATGAAAACTTCATTCTATGAGTAAAAGAAATAAAGAGCGTGTGCGTCTCTTAACCTACACATTTTCAAATCCTATGATAAAGTCTCCTAAAAAAATTTGTTTGAAGTCCTATGAACATTTAGGTTCAAGAGAGAAATTTTAAAACCCATTAAAGATAATGTTACCTGTCCCATGCTCTCTATGATCATTAATGGCACTCCATGGGGAAACTTATCAACTCTAGGTAGTATTAGGAAAAGGGGGGCCTTGTACCCCTATCTCTTTATATTGATGGTAAAGGTTCTTGGTTGTAACATTGTAGAAGGTGTTTTGAATGGTACCCTAGCAAATTTTTTTCCTTCTTCCATCTCCCATCCACTTTCTCATCAACACTTTGTTTATTTTACAATCCTTCTTTGGTAAACCACTATAGCAGAGGTGAAGGGATGGATATATGTTCTTAAAAAAAATTCTTATTCATCTAGTTATTCTATTGATCTAGCCAAAAGTGTAGATTTATTCCTCAATTTCCCCCTCTAGCTCCAAACAAAGCTCTCTAGGATTCTTAACTTTCAAATCCTTTCTCTCTCTTCCACTAACTTGGGAATTCCTCTCACAATTATTATGGTCAATAATTCTATGTGGTCCAACTTACTTGAAACATTTTAAATAAAACTTGCATCTTGGAAGGGACCCTTCATAGAAATGCTAGTAAACTACTCTTGAAATTCACTCTCCAAAGAATGTTTATTTAACTTATATCCCTATTTATCATGCCCTCTTCATGGTCTAAAAAATTGGAACAAATTCAAGGAAGGTTCCTACGGTTGGGAATGGAAGAAAAAATCATTACTCTTTGGTGAATTGGGACACTACTTGCTCCAAAAATTGTATGGTGGTCTTGACTTAAGAAAAACTAGGTAGATGAACATGGTGCTCATTACCAAAGTTAGTTGGAAACTTTTAAATTAGTAGGTTGAATGGAAATATATCCTTAAAGATAAATATTTTCATGGTGGGGAGGGAATCTCATTCCTTCATAATATTCAAATCCCCTCAGGGTCCATTATCTTGAACAATCTCTTCAAAACTAAGAATTTTATGTCTTAG
Source organism: Sequoiadendron giganteum (assembly GCA_007115665.2). NCBI lineage: Eukaryota > Viridiplantae > Streptophyta > Pinopsida > Cupressales > Cupressaceae > Sequoiadendron > Sequoiadendron giganteum. Next base: position 521,679,728 of record CM021101.1, read on the forward strand.
GGTATCTTCTAGCAAGTACAAACTATTATTTTGGTTTTTTTTTGGGATGACAGGTGGATTTCAACGCAAGATCTTGATCTCCATCCAATTTACTCTACTATAAAATCAGACCTATTCTCTTTATTGGGCCATAAGGTTTCATATTATTTGGACCACTCCTCAGACCTACCACTTTGGAAGATTGATCCTAACTAGTATAAACCCCTGCTTTATTTGGCTACCTTAGAACTCCTCAAAATGGTTGAAAATTAAAGAATTTTCAATTCTAATTTACCTATGGGAAAACTCTAAGTATGGTAAATATTTAGTTCAGTGTGGATATAACATTTTTTCTAGACTTTGGGTTCCCTAATTCAATTGGATAAAGGTTTGGAGGAACAATTCCTTTCCTAAGGTTCAATTCTTTTGGTGAACGACCTAGCATGAGATAATTATCATACTATATAATCTATAGAAGAGGGGGAGACATCTTGGAAATAGGTGATTTCTAAGTGAAATTGAAGCAAAAAAATTCCTCACCTTTATTTAACTACTCTTGTTCTTGAAAAGTTAGTAAAAAAATAAATCCTTATACAAGGTTAGTTTCATTTGGTAAAAGGATATCAAGATGGTGTTGGAGGGGTGGTCCTCATTGGTTTCTCATACTTTTACCATTGAGCTATGGAGGTAGGATCTCCTTTGAATAGGGTGGGAACTTTGGAAAGAGTGAAACAATAGGATTTTTAGAGATAGAAACAACCCCTAGTGGGTTGTTGTAGATATGATTATAAAAAGAAGAAAATTAGTGTTCTATGTTTTGGGAGATAGAACCACAAACTTCCTTAAACTTTCATTCAAGGAAACCTTAGAGATCTTAATCTAGAGATGGAAATAAGGGAAAGAGATCTACAATAAGGTGTCTTAGGGGTGTGATTAAAGGTATAAAATGGGTTCACCACCAAACTAGGGCTTGGAAAGATAAGAAATGTAAATGATATGCAAAACCTAACTATATGACCTAGATTATGAAATTTTAATATAGAATGACAAACTGAGAAAGAACAGAAAGGTACCTAGAGGAAAGACATGGTAAAACAAATCTTTGAACTCCTAAAATTCAGTTGTTTGAAGCCCACCGGGACTTGAATGCTAGTGTGGGTAATTTTGTCCTAGACTAGGGTTTTTATGCATAAATTGGAATCTCTCAATGACTGATCTAGATCTCCTAAAATATGGAAAAAGGTAGTATTGGGACTCATACACCAAAGGTGGTGATTTAGTCCGAGTATTAGGGATTGGTTGAAATTATGTTATTCTCTAGTGATCTCTTGTAACTTCTCTCATACCATATCTTTTGGTTTGAAAGCTTAAATCCTAGCATGTAGGTGACTTTTCGTGAAGATGACAACCTAGTGACAACCTTGACAACTTTCTTCAATCCTGCAACTTAGTCTTCAAAGGATCTTCAAGCCCCAAAACACCTAGATCTATAATCACACATGTAGAGAGAGAAATTTTTTTTGATTGTTAGGAATTATCCCAGTTTGCCTTGGTCAAGCTTTATTTAGGTAATTAAACCTTGTGATGAAACAATAAAACATCAGCATGAAACATGAACAATGATTCCTTGAAAGATGTCTTGAAATGAAAATCTATAATCTAACATGAAGTGGTCATGAATAATGTAGATCTTGATCTTGAGATAGATGTGGAATAATTCTTAACTTGGATCTAAATTTTAACATCACAACACTAGCTCAAAAACATGCTTGGTGTATTATGCCTTTGACATGATGATGGATCTTGAATTGTTGCAATAAAGCTTCTTCAAATCTTCCTTTGAATGATCCTGAATGTTCTTTGATTCTCTTGTGAACTCTTGTGAAGGTTCTCTTGATATCTTGTGAAGTTCTAGGATTTCTTAGATTGCTTGTTAGGTGAAAATATGTAAAATAACCCTGTATTTATACTTTTTATGCCAAATTTCTTGAAATTACAACACTATAAGCTAACATTAGATCTAGGAGAATAAAATCCTACCAAAAAAATGTATTCAAAATGGGTACTAATTAGAATAGGATTGTGCACTCTTTAAAAATATATGATTTCACACTTAATTTGGACGCATTTTGGTACTCTTGCTTTAATTATCCTTCAAAATCATCATTTATAGGCCCCTCAGACCCATTATTTTAGAATTTCGGGGCCCATTCCGCTTTAAAATCATTTAAAATCTATCCAAATCCTGAAAGATTCAAAAACCCACCTCAAAAACTTAAGGTGGGACTCATTCGGAACCTTGGGAGAATGAGTCCCCTTAGGTGGGACCCATTCACCCAGCGTAGTGAATGAGTCCCTTTTGAGTGGGAATTCATCAATTTAATTCAACTTTTTTGATGAATTATGACCTTTGGGATCTAAATAATGGTCAATTAGGTGTTGATGCCTATAAAAGAAATTTTCTAAGTTATTTTTATCAATATTTAAGCACTTTGAGAAATAGTTTTCAAGCATTAAGCATCAAGAGTCTTCAAGCAAGTTCTCATAAGAGCTTTCAAGTTTCAAGAGGATGTAAGGTTGAAGCTTTGGAGCAGCATTAAAGTACTTTTGTAGCTCTTCAAGCTCACTTTATATCAAGATCAAGCATTATCAAGGGTTGATCATGGATTCCTATGGTGAATGATGATGGATTCTAGGTTGGGGAGATGAAACTACACATCAAGCCAATAGTAAAGACTTGTTTCCTAAGTGATTCCATCCTCCATTATCACTCTATATTCAGCCTAAGGAAGGTACAAGCATCATTAGGGTTCATTTAGGATGATTGAAGATCATCACAAGTGAATCACTCATCTCTTTATTTCTATCCTTGCATCATATTCTCTCATCTTAGAATAGGATTGCATCATGTTTCAGACTTCCTATTCTTAGACACACTTAAGGAAAAGGTTTCCATGCACATTTCATTGTCTTTTTCAAGGTTAATTACCAAACATTGGGCCTGGCCAAGGAAAAGCCCCCATTACCAAAGCAAGAAAAATTTTGTTTTATAGGTGAAGGAGTAGATCATAGTTTTCAAGTCTTGAAAAAGCTAAACTATACTGATTCACCAAGTGTGGGAAATGAGTCCCACTACTATTTTTTGTCAGATCAAGTTGCAAATCCCGATACCCCTTTTCTTGAAGTAGGGTTCTGAACAAAAAATATGGATCTGGGACTGATTCGCCTAGGTTGGTGAATGAGTCCCAGGTGGTCAAAAAGTCATAATTTTTAGAATTTCATAGTTGTTTCTAGTCCGTTGGAGGTTTCTAGGTGCACACTTTTAGTTTTACAATTTTTTGCTATTATTTGTTTACATTTCTAGGTCATTCATTAAAGTATTGCATCAAACTAGGGTTTTTCATTTCATCCTTCGTTGCATAGTCTTTCCAGGTTCATACTTGATGGTGAACCCCTTATTTACATCATTTAATCCCCTAGAAGAAACCCTTTTTAGATTTCAATCACCTTTGCATTGGAATCTCAAGGGTTGTTCTTGAGTGAAACTGAGAAAATTGGTCTCTCTCCTTTTAGATCCAAAACCCTAGAAGTGAAAAGAGAATACCACAATTTTATTTGTTTCATTTTGATGAACCCACATTTTAGAGCATCTTTAATTATGATTTGGAGTGCATTTACATCCTATATTTAGCTTCCATTAACATTGTATTAAGTTTTTCATTGTTAAATTTGAATTCTAGGGTTTCAATCTTTGCATTAGTGAAAATCGCATTGAGCTTGCATTATTGCACTTAGTTTCATTGAAAATCTATAAAATTATATGCATTTTCATCCTAGACCTAGATCATATGAAATAGAAAATACAAAAATCAACTAAAATAATCTCAAAATTTTGAAATAAAAAACTTACTAGGACTCATTCACCACCTTGGGCGAATCAGTCCCAATGAAAATTTTTAACCGTTGTTAACATAATTAAATTTATAGTTTCTAGGCTTTTGTTTGGTTTTGTTACTTTTATGTTTTAGTTTGGTTACTTGTTGTTACATTGCAATTACTAGAATTTTCATCATTTACATTTATGGAAATTATGGATAGCAATAGATTTCTACAAATTTCATTTTAAACATTAGTTTCTAGTTCCTTTAGATCAGATTCATTGGAAAGCATAAACAAAAAATTGAAAACATCAAAATATATAATCAAAGAAATGCTCAAATTTAGGAAAATCATATCATCCAAGCCTTTTAGTAGTGATGACCTAGACAAATTAGATGAAGCCCTTGTGGACTTCCTCTCACTAGGACCATCCACTAAGGCTTGTCATGAAAAGCACAAACCAAACAATGTTAACTTAACCCTCAATCCTTTTAGTAGCGATGACCTTGATATGTTAGATGAAACCCTTGTGATGCCTTTTTGGAAACACAAGGAAAAACAACTAAAAGGGGGGTGAATCAATTGTCACAAAATTTAGAACTTATTAAAATTTATTCTCAAATTTGTTTAACAATAGTGAAAGCATGAATCAACAACACATCAAAAACACACATAACACCAATATTTTTGTGTGGAAGCCCTATTAGGGGAAAAACCATGATGCACATTAATCCACAAGTTATACCATGTTAAAATTATAAGAAGAAAATATGAGGAGTTCACATGCATTCATGTACACTGCCTAGAGCTCGTTGTTCAAAGGAAGACTCACTATCTTACATAAAATATTTAGATTAAATCCATTTGAAGAATTTGAACTCAGAAAGTAGCATCTGCTAATGCCCGAGTACAGTTCTAGTTAAGCACATGAACAATTCTTCACTTTCTTTCACTCTTCTTCAAAATTTTCTCTACCTTCGAATGTTTTGAACCTTTTTTGCACATAGAACTCACACACTTCACATTTTACATGCATACCAAATGAAGACACAATCACTTATATATATTTGCAACAAGAAATTACATTTCTTCATGTTGGCTCCAACAAAATAATAGAATGAATACAAACTATCGCCCCAAAACAATAAATATTATCAATATGCATCAACCAAGGTCAGCCACAACATAGTAGAGACCCAAAAAAATGTTCTCAAACACAAAACGCTTTCAAATATTCTTCCTCGAAGATCCACAACACGCTTCAAACACCTTGTCAGCCATGAACATGAAAAACATGAAAATGCAAGAGAAAATCTCATATCAGGAGCATAAGATCAATGCGTACATGTAACATAGATAGAACATGATCTAGAAACATCCATGAACACCATAATAACATATGCAACAACTTTGATTATTAGATACACGTTATCTTCTTCCATGAACACCATTTGCAATAACATAATAGCTGTCAGAACATAGAAACTTATAACATGCTCAAATCTTCATGCCCACCTCTGAAAATTTTAGAGTATAAACTAGATAGGCTTTAAAAAAAACCCTTTAATCTATAACATCTCGCTATCAACATACTAAACTTTCTACCATATTGTTCTTCACTGCTTCACAGATAACTTGTAACATATTTTATTACAATTTTCTCAATATCCTTGACATATATAGTATTAAAGACATTAATTATAATAGTGTTGACATCAATGAGAACCACATATCAGAAACTTGACCACAATATCCAACAATCGCCCCCTTTGGAATTGATGGTAATAGATGATGTGAAAAACACACCACCAATGCACTAACTCTTCTTCCAACAATCTCCCCTTTACACATTGCTCTTTTCTCCCTTAGTTCTCTAAGATTTTTTCACATTACTCTTCTCACCATTTGACATCAATGGAAAAGGTACACAAGATATGAACCACATATCTAAATCATCTAACTACTCCCCCTGAGCAGCCACCACCACAACATCAATTTGAATCAAGATATGACTTTGAATGCACAGACTGATGCAGAGACTATGCATCTTAGTTCTAATTAGGAAAGGTAATCACCCCTAACTTCCCTCTTAGATAATCAAAAGTATCCTTGGGAAAATTTCTAGTAAATATTTCTGCAATTTGTTCCTTAGTAGGCACATACTCCAGTCAGACTTCCTTATCACTCACTTTATCTCTCAAAAAGTGGTACTTTATAGATATATGCTTGGTCTTTGAATGCAACACCAAGTTCTTAGAAATGCTTATAAAATGAGTTATCATAGAATATGGCAATAGGTTCATCATGCACAACTATAATATCTTTCAACATCTTCTTCATCCACAATACTTGAGTACAATTGTTAGCAACAGTAATATATTATGCCTCTGTAGTAGACAAAGAAACGACATTCTACTTTTTGTTTAGCCATGAAATTAGTTTATTTCCCAAGAAAAATGTGCCACCACTAGTACCTTTCCTATCATTCACATCTCCTTCCCAATCAACATCAGTAAAGGAACTTAAAGTAAGATCATCATCTTTAGAATATCGTAGGCTAAAATCAACTTTTCCCTTCAAGTATCTGAAAATTCTCTTCATAGTAGTCACATGAGATTCCTTAAGATCAGCTTGAAATCTAGCAACAATGCATACAACATTCATGATATCAGGTGTAGTTTGAGTCAAATAAAGAAATCCACCAATCATTGATCTGTATCTAGTCTGATTTTCCTTCGAAGCATCATCATCTTGTGTGAACTTACATCCGATCACCATGGGTGTACCGACTGGTTTTTAATATTCCATACCAAACTTCTTTAGTAGTTCTCTCACATACTTGGACTGAGATATAAAGATCCCTTTATCTACCTGAGTAATTTGAAATCCCAAAAATAATTTCAACTCTCCAATCATTGAAATCTTAAACTCATTATGCATCTCATTAGAAAATTTCATTCACAAACCATCATCTTCTCCAAAAATGATATCATCAATAAAGACTTCCATAAAAAAATATTTATCATTATCAATATTGAAATATAGATTACTATCAACAATACCTTTGTTAAATCCAAGCTTCAACAAGTACTTATCCAATTTGGCATACCAAGCTCTAGGGGCTTGCTTGAGTCCATATAATGCTTTCTTCAATTGACAAACCATATCTCCTTGATCAGTCAATTCAAATAAATCAGGTTGCTCAATTTATACCTTTTCCTCTAATTCACCATTTAGAAATGTTGGCTTGACATCCATTTGATATAATTTGTAGTTTTTGTAAGCAACATAAGCAAGAAATAGTCTCGCAGCTTCAATTCTAGCAATAGGAGCAAAATTTTCTTCAAAGTCAATTCCTTCCATCTGAGAGTATCCTTTGCATACCAGTCTTGCTTTGTTTTCTGATAACTTCACCTTGTTCATTTAGTTTGTTTCTAAAGACCCATTTAGTTCCAATTACATTTTTGTCTTTAGGTATAGGAACAAGAATCCTTGTACTATTCTTCTCAAATTTATGTAGTTCTTCTCTCATTTCTTCAATCCAATGTTCATCTTTGCATGCTTCCTTGACATTACTTGGCTCAACCTTTAAAAGTAAATAGTATTCTTCTGTAATTCTTCTCCTAGTTTGGACACCTTTGTTCTTATCTCCTATAATCTAATTTTTTGAATGATTTAATATCACATACCTTGGAGTCCTAGAGTGTTCTTGAATTTTAGCCTGTTGTGATCTCTCTTTTTTCCTTTCACTAGTCTCTCCTTCTTGATCTTCTTGATTCACTAGAATGATTTGAACTTGATTTGAAGTTAAAATATTGTTAGTACTATCATTCTGATCATTAGAATCATATCCATAGGTTATGGGGGGTCTAGCAATTTATTCATCAACCTTAACATTTTCACTTTCAACCATTTTCTCCAATCTCTTGTTGTAGCATCAGTAGGCCTTACTCTTAGTAGAATAACTAAGAAGTATTCCTTCATCACTTCTAGCATCAAACTTTCCTATATCTTCATCTCTCCTAATATAGCATTTACTCCCAAATATTTTGAAATATATAATAGTAGGCTTATGACCAAACCATAGCTCAAAAAGATTCTTACCAGTATTACCTTTGATTTGTACTCGATTAATGATATAAACAACAGTACTCATGGATTCTCTCCAATGGATATGAGGAACATTTCCTTCCAACATCATAGTTCTAGTAGCATCTTGAACTATACTATTTTTCCTTTCCACAACTCCATTTTGTTGAGGGGTCTGCGGTGTAGATAGTTGTCTCTTTATCCCATGTTCTTCACAAAAATAATTAAACTCACCATAAGTAAATTCACCACCTCTATCTGATCTCAGACACTTAATCTTCAGACCTATCTCTCTCTCCACCTTAGCCTTAAATATCTTGAACTTTTCTAGAGCTTCAGATTTCTCCCTTAAGAAAGTAACCCACATCATCCTAGAGTAATCATTAATAAGCAACATGAAGTACCTGTAACCTTGTAGACTTCTAATTCTAGCAGGACCACACAAGTTGGTATGCACAAGCTTTAACAATTCATTTGAACAATCTTGTTTGCTCCAAAATAAAATTCTAGTTTGTTTTCCTAACTAACATTACTTGCATATGCTATTAGAAGGCTTCACCAACTTAGGAAGATCTGTCACAGCCTGTGAGGAACTTATCTTGATAATATTGTCAAAGTTTACATGACACATTCTTCTATGCCACAACCAACTTTCATCAACTTGAGCTATCAGACAACTTTTATTAGCAGCACTTAGATCAATGATGCTACCTTTTGTTTTAGTACCTGAAGCAACAACATTTCTAGAACTTCCCAGTATGCTACATTTTATATCTTTGAATTGAAGATTGTATCCCTTATCAACCATTTTTCCAACACCCAAAATATTATGCTTCAATCCTTCAACATAAAGAACATCATTAGTATTATGCTTACCATCTAAATAAATACATCCTCAACCATAGATTATACCACCATTGTTATCACCAAATATTACAACACCACCATCATACTTCTCCAGGCTTACAAATTTACTTTTATCACCTTTCATGTGATGTGAACATCCACTGTGAATTACCCATTCATCTTTTTCTTCAACTCGAGCAACTAGATCTTTCTCCACATTTGTACAACTAGCAGATTCATTAGACATAGGATTATTTTCCTTGATAGAAATAAATAAAAGCTCATCTTCACTTACATTCCTTTATCAGATTCATCATTTGTCACACCTTCATTAGCAGCATAGTAACACTTCTTTTGAAATTTAGGCTTGTAAGGTCTTGTCTTAGGAACTCTTTCTGGACACCTTGATGCTAAATGACCTATCTTGTTGCAAGAAAAAAATTTAATAGGAAATTTTCCTTTACACTTACCTTAACCTTTGGATTCCCTTTTGACAATAAGTACTTCAAGCTCATTCAGTTCTCTTTCATCTTCTTTAATCTGTCTCATTTCTTCCTCATATCTGAATACCTTTCTAGAAGAACTTTCACTTGGATCATATCTCTACTTATCTCTCCTGGAATTAGTAGCTTTAAATGCATATTTTGTCTTTGGAGGGGCATCACCAAATTCACTCCAGTCAAAATAAATAAGTTTACCAACCAAAATATCTCTAGTTATATTTTCATAGTTCAGAGCTCCTCAATGGATACAACTTTGATTTTGTATGCCTCACCTGCAAAGATCTAAGAACTTTAGCAACAATCTCTGATTCATCCACCTGTCCACCAACACATTTGATACCACACACAAGTTCATTCACTCTTTGCATGAAAGTAGAAATATTCTTATTATTACCCATTTTCAACAGTTCATATTTTCCTTTAAGACTCTGTAGCTTAGCCAGCTTCACATTAACATCACCTTCATATAAAGTTTCCAAATTTTTCTAGATCTCATAAGTAGTCCTTAGGTCCATAATATTCATCATCTCAAAATCAATGAAAGCACTCAACAATGCTTCCTTAGATTTGATGTTATATTCAAAATCCTTAATCTCGATAGTAGTAGTAGGACAATTCTAAGGAATGACATACCTATTGCATGTGATGTTCCAGTAGGATTCACTAATGCATCTCAAATGACACTCCATTCAAGTCTTCCATAGAGAATAATTTTTTCCATCAAATCTTGGACTATCCTTCTTGTATGTCACCATCCCAGATCACCTCAAGTTGTTAAACTTCTTCCAAGGAACCTGCTCTGATACCAATTGTTGGCAACACAAGGGCATACAACTAAGATGGGGGGTGAATCATTTGTCACATAATTTCAAAATTATTAAACTTATTAACCTTTATTCTCATATCTGATTAATAACAATGAAAGCATGAATCAACAACACATACAAAACACACATAGCACCAAGATTTTTGTGTGGAAACCTTGTAGGGGAAAAACCATGGTGGAGGTTAATCCACAAGTTATACCCTATTAAAAGTATAAGAAGAATATATGAGGAATGCATATGCATTAAGGCACACTATCTAGAGCTCACTACTCAAAAGAAGACTCACTATATTACATAAAATATTCAGATTAAATCCATCTAAAGAATTTGAATTGAGAAAGTAGCATCTGCTAATGCTTAAGTATAGTTTTGGTTAAGCACATGAACACTTCTTCACTTTCTTTCACTCTTCTTCACACTCTGCTCTTCCTTCAAATTATTTGAACCTTTTTCACACATAGAACTCACGCACTTTGCATTTACATGCATACCAAATGAAGAAACAATCACTTATATAAATCTGCAACAAGAAATTACATTGCTTCATGTCGGCTCCAAAAAAATAATAGAATGAATGCAAACTGTTGGCTGAAAACATTAAATATTATCAATGCACATCAACCAAGGTGGTCCACAACATAGTAGAGACCCAAAACAATGTTCTAAAAAAAATAACCTTCAAAGATTCTTCCTTGAAGATCCATAACACGCTTCAAACTCCTTGTCGGCCATGAACACGAAAATTATGAACATGCAAGAGAAAATCTTGGATTGCGAGCACAAAGATCAATGCAAACATGCAACAGAGATAAAGCATAATCGAGAAACATCCCTGAACACCACAGTAACATACACAACAACTCTAATTATTAGATACACGTTACCTTCTTCCATGAACACCATTTGTAGTATCAGAATAGTTGTCAAAACACAAAAACTTATAACTTGCTCAAATCTTCATGCGCACCTCTAAAATGTTTAGAGTAGAAACAAGATAGAATTGAAAACAAACCCTTTAATCTGCAACATCTCACTATCAACATAATGAACTTTGTACCATATTGATCTTCACTACTTCACAAACAACTTGTAACATATTTTATTACAATTTTCTCAATATCCTCGACATATATAGTTTTAAAGACATTAATGCTAATAGCGTTGACATCAATGAAAACCACATATCAGCAACTTGACCATAATATCCAATAGTTGTTACATTACAATCATTAGAATTTGCATCATTTACATTTATTAAAATTATGGATAGCATTAGATTTCTACAAGTTTCATTTTCAACATTAGTTCTTAGTCCATTTAGATCAGATTCATTGGAAAACAAAAACAAAAAAATAAAAACATCAAAACATCTAATCAAAGAAATGCTCAAATTAAGGAAAATCATATCATCCAAGCCTTTTAGTAGTGATGAACTAGAAATGTTAGATGAAGCCCTTGTGGACTTCCTCTCACTAGGACCAACCACTAAGGCTTGTCATGAAAAACACAAAACAAACAATGTTAACTTAACCCTTAAGCCTTTTAGTAGCGATGACCTTGATATGTCAGATGAAACCCTTGAGGATTTCATCTCACAAAGTGCATCGACTAAGGCTTTTCATGAGAAAAAAAAAAAATAGAAGTTAACGTAATCCAACCTCAACTTATTCTTTACCCACCTTTGCATAAACCACAACCTAAATTTACCCTTTATCCTCCTTTGAATAATGTATTGCATCAATCAAGTCAAATACTATTGCTCATACATATAATACTAGAAACAACCCATAACCCCACCAACCAACCCCGAAACCCTTACCTTTACCAAATCACATCTTACCTAGTCCTTGTCACTTAACTTTGCATAGTGGAAAGGAGTATAATATCATTGAACAATTTAAGAATACTCTTGCAAAGATATCCCTATGGGATTTAATTTAGAATTTCCTGAATTATCATAGTATGCTTCAAATAGCATTACAACAAGTAGTGGTTCTTCCTGGTACAAATCCAAATGATGTGGAAACTCTTATACAAGGAATGAATACAGTTGATGTTGACATAAAATTTTACCAACATGAGCTACCCCCTTTGGCATTGAGATAGAAAAATGAGGCCTTTATGATTATTGCTCAATTCAACTAAATAGGTATAAAAAGGACAATGGTCGATAATGGTTTCACCCTTGATGTGTGAAGTCTGAAACTCTTAGATAAGTTGCGAGTAGATAAATCAATAATGCAAGTCGACTCCTTATCCATTCAAGGATTTAATAATGTAGGAAGGAAGTCCGTCAGTGTAATTACTTTACCTATAATATTCAGAAAGGTTACCTTACAAACTCCTATTCATGATATTTCTCATGACCTTTCATACAATCTTCTTTTGGGAAGACCATGGATTCATGAGATACATTTGGTGCCCTCGACTCTTCATCGTATTATGAAGTATGTCCATGACAATAAGGTATACCAGGTTGAAATGGACCTTGAGCCTAAAATTTTCCTACAAGTGAAAAAAATAATTACAAGTCCTCTCAACACATTAATTCCCACATCCATTATAGCCCCTTTAACAAAATATAAGCAAGAAAAGGAAATAGTGTCAATGTTATTGGATGATGACTAGGGTTCTTTGGATTTCACACCCTTATTTATGGGAGAATATATAATCACAAGAAAATAATATGACAAGAAAAAGCAACCAATGGTAATGTCAACTCAAAAATTGGAAGAACAGTCAAAAACATCTAACTAGACCACTCTTGAATAGGACACAAGTTATATGACAAAATTTGATGAGATAGACTACCAACAACCACCAAACTTGAAAGAAATGGAACAAATTTATGGAATAGATTATGAATTTGTGAAGCAATTAGGTTAAAATGGTAAAGGGTGTGGAAGGAAAGAACAAGTAATTCAAGTTCCTATAGAACCAAACATACAAGAGACAAAGACCAGTTTGGGATACTATCCTGAAACTATGCAAGTAATAAAGTGACCATAATTAAACATCAATTTACTATCATGTGCAAGCCAAAAGTCAATCTTACAATGAAACATCATGAATTGCTTGACATGGAGCTATCCCCATCATGGGAGTACTATAAAAATGAGGAAGCTTTGAAACATATGTTAAGATTTTATGAGACACCATCTACTCCTCTTGAGGAGAAGGTTACATGTGCTATGATTAGTACTATGCCGAGAGATGTCAAAGATGAAATTCATGACAAGGATACAAAGGTAGAACAATATAATATCAATGCACTCCCTTTAGGGGACACAATTAGCATACCAATGGATATGACAGATAATGAGAAATTAATTAAAATAGAAAAGTTCCTAGATGATGAAGAACAAGAGGATACAACAACCTTCCTTCATGACTTTCTCGAAATCTTTGCTTGGAAATATTTAGATATGCCTGTAATAGATCCAAAAATAGTGAGACACAACATTTCCCTTGTTGAGAATGCCAAGCCCATTCGACAAAAGATACGCAAAATAAATCCTAAGATAGCTTTTCTTGTTAAAGATGAACTTGAAAAGCTCCTCAATGTTGGCTTCATAAGACCTATAGATTATTCTCTATAGATCTCAAATATCGCCACAGTCGCAAAACCGGATAATTGTATTAGGATGTGTATAGATTTTTGAGACTTGAATAAAGCCTCTTTAAAAGATGAATTCCCCCTTCCTAATATTGACATGATAGTAGACTCAACTATAGAACATGCTTTGTTGTCATTCATGGTTGTATTTTCGAGATATAATCAAATCTTTATCAACCCTCAAGATCAATACAAAACAACATTTACAACTGTTTGGGGGAAATTTTGTTGGGTTATGATGCCTTTTAGATTAAATAATGTAGGCACAACATATCAACGAGCTATGACACTAATATTCCATTATTACATACATAAAATCTTGGAGGATTATGTCAATAAAATTTTAACCAAATCATTAACAAGACATGACAATGTGAATGTCCTTCGGAAAATCTTCGAGTCAATGCGAACATACAACATGAGACTGAATCCAAAGAATGTTTTTTTGGTGTTGATAGTGGAATTTTTTTAGGGTTTATCGGGTCTCATAGAGGCATCAAGGTGGATACGAAGAATATTGATGCTATCGTCAACATGCCACTCCCTAAAAATATTTCTTAGTTGCACACATTACAAGAAAGAATCCAAGCTATCCATCATTTTATGACATCTTTAGCCGATCACACACTACCATTCACACATATTCTCAAAAGGGATGTGCACTTTAACTGGAATGACGATTGTAAATAGGCTTTTGAGAGTTTAAAATAATATCTTGCAACTCCACTTTTTTACAGCTGGCTATGCTAAACAAACTGTTTATACTTTATATCACCACCTCAACCCATGCTTTAACAACATTGTTGGCTCAACAAGATGAAAATGGTATAGATCATCTTGTCTATTATATTAGTAAAAAATTGATTGATTATGAGAAATGATACACAACAATAGAAAACAATGCTTTTCCCTTGTATTCGCTACAAGTAAATTGTGACATTGTTTATTGAATGCAAAAATATAAGTGATGACCAAATTTTGATCCTCACAAACATCTTTTTAATAAACCATATTTATTGGGATGTTTAGCTAAATGGGGCATGTTGTTGACTGAGTTTGACCTATCGTTTGTTTCATAGAAGCAATTAAGGGTCAAGCCTTGACCGACCAGTTAGTTGATGCTCTGTCCTCTTTGCCATTACCTAATAATGACTATTTCCCCAATGATAATATGTTGGCAATTGACTTTGCTAGATGGGAATTAAACTTTGATGGATCTAAGTGTAGAATAGGCTTCAATGTCGAGGTTATATTAATCCCGCCTATAGGAAAGCATATTCCCTTGTCTTATCGATTAAATTTCCTATGTACAAACAACACTACTGATATGAAGCATTTCTTGTAGGGTTATGTTTTTCTTTAATCTTGGGTGCAAAAAAAATCAGATATTTGGTGATTCACAATTAGTCATCAAACAAATAAATGGGACATATCAAGTAAAGCATGATAAATTGGCCAAATATAAGGATCCCACAATGAACTTACTAGAGAATTTTGAATCATTCACCATTGAGAACATCCCATGAAAAGACAATCAACATGTGAATGCAATGGTGAGTGTGGCCTCTCTTATCTCACCTTAGGATCCCTCAAAAGATCTCATATTTATTGTTCACTCAATCATGAAACTATCCATTGAAGGTAAACCTGAAGAAGTGTTAGCAATGACCAGGTAAGACTTGGGTGAATGGTATGATACAATAGTCGACTCTTTGAAAGATGGTACTTTTCCTAAGTATGCAACAAAAAATACCTGACATGGTTTGCCAAAACTAGCTGCCAAATATGTTATTTTAGGGTATGTGCAGGATCATCATGGAAAAAACAGGCCCTTAAGTGGCA
Source organism: Sequoiadendron giganteum (assembly GCA_007115665.2). Taxonomy (NCBI): domain Eukaryota; kingdom Viridiplantae; phylum Streptophyta; class Pinopsida; order Cupressales; family Cupressaceae; genus Sequoiadendron; species Sequoiadendron giganteum. The sequence goes on from CM021101.1 coordinate 521,695,309, forward strand.
ATAAAAAGACAAAAAATCAGAGTTAGACAACTTGACGTAAAAATTTGAATAAGTTATCTATATTATTTCAAAAAAATGTAAAACAAGAATTTGTAGAAAATTGAATTTAGTTTCTAAACTATTAGACCTTTATTTTTAAAAAAATGTATTTGGTGAAAATTTGAAATTTCAATGCAGTAGTATTTAAATTTCAGGGTAAAAATAAGAAGTAGGTGTCTGTCTAACCACCCCAACCACAATAAAATGATAATATTTTTTTATAAGCTTCTAGTTATAAGTAGAGGACTCATGTCCCGATGTGATGCATATTTTTTTATAAATTTGTTCCATGTAAATAATTAATTATGATTTTTTTATTACAAATTTTAAAAAATATAAAAGCTCGTTTGTCTAATCACCTTAACTTGGTCAAAAGTTTATGAAATTCAATTTTTTTTTGTAATCCTATAGTATGGAAAGCATAGAATGTGACACATGTTTCAAATTCAAAAAATGTGATACCATTTGAAAGTTATTGATGTTTCTCAATTAGCCTATCAATTAGGACTTTATTGGTAATTCTAATAGAAAATGAATAATAATTATTTATTAAATTCAAAGTAAGGCATAATTTATATTGGTGGAAAGCTGAGAATCTCCTCTAAAACCCTTTTTATTTCATCAATTTTGGGTAAAAAAGAAGTCGTCAGCCACATGGGCCATCATATGGCTTACATATCGCCACTTTTTATCCCATCATGATCCTACACATACCCTTTAGTTGATATATTATATAGAAGGTCCTTCAATGGTGTTTTGCTGAGATGCCTTAACAACTCCGAAATCGCCATAGCACTCGAAGAGGTGCATGCAGGTGCCTATGGATGTCATTTTGGAGGTCGATCTTTACTAAAAACAGTCATTCACATGGGATACTACTAGAGACATATGGAAAGTGATTGCTTTGTGTACATTAAGAAATGTCATAAATTTCAATAACATAGAAATTTGATTCATGCTCCTACTACTGAGCTCCATGCCCAAATTCTTATTTGGTCATTTTATGTATGGGGATTGGATCTGATTGGAAATTTTTTGCCACCTTCATTTATTTGTCATACGTTTATAATCATAGCCACAGATTGTTTCACAAAATGGGCAGAAGCTATTCCTCTTCGATCCACAACTGCCAATGTAATATGCCATTTCATATTGGAACATATTATTGCTTACTTCAAACTTCCTTCCATATTAGTTTTAGATAATGGAACACCATTCAAGAAAAATGATGTGAAGAAATTCCTTGACACATTTAATATTCAACATCGCTTTTATAAACCTTAATACCCACAATCTAATGGCCAAGCCAAACCAACTAATAAAACTATTGAGAAAATTTTAAGAAAAATAGTTAATAAACATAATAAGTATTGGAATACATATGCATTATGTTCTTACTGTACTAGTGTCAGGTCATCAACATGAACAACTCCTTATAACCTTTTTATGGTATAGAGGTAGTGATGCCCTTGGATTTAGAAATCCCTACATTAAGGATTTTCTTCAAGAGGTCATCGACGATAACACTTACAAACAACAATGATTGCATCAACTTGAGATGCTTGATGAACAATGCATTAACACTCTCGAGCACCTCCAAGCTTATGCTAAGAAATTACAATACAATCAAAGTAATCCTATCACCCCTCATGCATTTAGTAAAGGTGATTTGGTTTTGTATGAGGGTATGTGCAGGATCATCTTAGAAAAAATAGGTCCTTAAGTGGCAATGAAAATTCAAATAATCAAAGTTAGGCAACTTGATGTAAAAATTTAAATAAGTTATCTATATTATTTCAAAAATATGTAAGAACAAAATTTGTAGCAAATTGAATTTAGTTTCTAAACTACTAGTTTTTTTTTTTAAAATCTATTTGGTGAAAATTTGAAATTTCAATGTAGTAGTACTTAAATTTTAGGAAAAAGATAAGAAGTAGGTGTCTATCTGACCATCCTAACCACAATAAAATGATAATATTTTTTAATAATATTTTAGATATAAGTAGAGGAATCATGTCCCAATGTGATGCATATTTTTTTGTAATTTTTTTCCAAGTAAATAATTAATTATGATTTTTTTATTACAACGTTTTAAAAATATAAAAACTCGTATGTCTGATCCCCTTAACTTGGTCAAAACTTGATGAAATTCATATTTTTTAATCATATAGTATGTGAAGCATAGAATTTGATGCATGTTTTGGATTCAAAAAATGTGGTACAGTTTGAAAGCTATAGATGTATTTCAATTAGCCTATCAATCAAGACTTTAGTCGTAATTCAAATAGAAAATGAATAATAATTATTTATTAAATTCAAAGTAAAGAATAATTTATACTTGTTGAATGTTGAGAATATCCTTTTAAAAACCCTTTTCATTTCATCAATTTTGTGTAAAACATAGTCGTCAACCACATGGGCCATCATATCACTTACATATTGCCACTTTTTGGCCCATCATGATCCTGCACATACCCATGAAAATCAGTGAAACATTAATGCTGACTTGACTAAAAAAGGAAAATTAAGTGCTAATCGGTTAGGACCTTATATAATCAATGAAAATTATGAGTTCAGTGCATATATGTTAACAAACATGGATGATACACCCCTTAAAATTCCTATCAATACCGCACATCTACGCCAGCATTACATCTAAAACCCCCTTGAATACTATGGATGGTGAGCCATGTTGTTAGAGCTAATGGATTTTATTCCATGGGCTTTCACATTGCTTCATTCTTGACAAGCAACTCTTTGCATTTCTTGTACTCTCAAGTGATTATTTAATTTAGTGCTATTTAATTACTCTAGGTCTCATACTATTCAAGTCTTCTTCGTGTGTTATGTCAGATTATGTCCATATAAGAATTTAATATCCTCTAACTAAATCATAAGTGCATTTAATTTAACATAGCATTCTTTACAGTGTTGCATCTAAGAGAAACTATAATAAGTTTTGATTAGATCACATAAAGCATGTTAAATCATGGAAGCATTCATTAAATAATCTTACAAAGGTTATTTAATTAAGCACATCGGCATTTAACATTCCAACATAGATAATGATAAAACATATAGTGCTCATATATATATATATATATCAGAGTTTAATGTACATATCATAAAATATATAATACTATTGAGGCATGTGGCTACTAGATCCCTCGAGACTTGGTGGTTGCATCTGTCTGGTAGTAGTCTGTCGAGAGACAGTGGTCTATGATCATGATCACAATCCCCTGATTGTACCAAGAGAAAACTCTAAACCTTGTATCTGACCAAGGCCCTCCCAATCTTCGATATCTATCTAATCTCTCTTCACCTGTATCCTTGCTACCTCTGCCTCCAATATCTTGAAATCTACAAGGGTTTGGGATGACTATATCTTGGGGGCAGCATGGGATCGGTGGATGCATCTCCTCAAACTCTCATATGTTGCCCACAATCTGATGTATAGCCTAAATGACTCTAGGTCCTAGTCCACGATGGGTGGGGGCACATAGTCTAAATCTTTGGCCTCCTCATCAACTGATGAGGGCACTATCTCTATAGTTTCTTTTTGGTAGAGATCCCTAAAGTCTCTTGCGGCTCCTACATGATAGAAACAATAAATTATCAATACACATCATGATATATATAAGAGTAAGTTGCACAAGTATGAAAGTATAACATAAAATAAATATATCATCACCTATATCTTTGGTAGGCTATGAGAAACCAACCTCATCCTGTGTTGTGGGGATGGAGGATGTGCTAGCATTTCCATGACTATGGGTACTAGTGTCTGCTACAAGAGTTGCTCGTGATCTCTTTATACGAATAGGAGAAAACTTTCCCCACTCATGCCCTAATAGATCCACATCTTCTTCCACATTACTCTCTCATGGACTGCTCCTCGTCCTCATCCTCTTGCTCATCCTCCTCCTCATCCTCCTCCTCATCTCGTCCCTCCTAGACATCATAGTCAGGATTAACATCCTCATCATAATCATCATCTATGACATTCGTAAATATATCTACATCCCTGTATCTTGTCTCCTTGGCTTTATCCTCTACATCATCTCCCTCATTTGGGAGTGGTCCTACATTACCTACTAGTTCCTCCATAGGAAAGGTCTAGTCATGATGTTGTCCATCACTCCTCATAATCATCTACTGCACCAACATCATCTGCGTCAGAGATCAGAGGCGTGTCATGATCTGAATACCCAAATTCACTATAAATAACATCATCCATGGTAAAATTTACAATATCACTAGGTCTTTGAGCACTCCACAATGATCTCATGAAGAAGGGTTGTGCCCAAGGTACTATCTATAACTTCCCAAACTACAACATGACCCAATCATAGTAGAAAGGATGTAATATGTGGTCATGTCATCCCACCAAAAAATTGTCTAGTTGTAATATCCTCATCTATCGATTATGATCTAGACAATGAGGCACAAGTTGATAAGGTCTCCAAAGGATCTCATCCTCCTTGAGGTAGTCAAATCATACTCTCTAAAAGTGTAAATCATCACACTACCAAACCTATCATAGAGGATAGCTAAAGGATCGACGATACCCCAAGGCTATCAAACACGAGAAGCTAGTAGGTCTAGTACAAGTGATATGCTCAAGGAACCAAACCTATAGAAGTGTACAATGTACCATATTGTACACCTCTCAAAAAAAAAACATCAACCAAGATCATAATACAAATGAGATAGGATACAATCCCCCTAGGTGTATACTATCTCGTGCTTTGCCATCCCTCATATCAAATGTATAGTTATTTATCCCTCTAGGTCTACTCCTTGCCTATCTGAGATGAGCACTAGTGCAACTTTAAGCTTCACAATCCATCTTACTTGTGGGGCTTGTGAGTATAGAAGCATCACCAAGTCTATCCGTGCCCTCACTCTATCATTATGTATTGGTTCGTCCAAGAAGTACTATGTGTGGTATTTAATTTCCTATAATTTTTTCTCCACTTAGAAGTGTACTCGCTCACCTCGAGTGGGATCTCAGAGTATGCAGTGCACGTCTTCTAGTGTGATCATCATATCACTAGTCAATAGATTAAACATGCATGTATCAGCATCCCAACACTCTCCTAGCACCATCAGCATCACATGATGGTACCTCATGGGGGGAATGAGGTACACCTTGTAAACTCCTACAATCTGTAATAACTATGTGTCCTCCACTGAAAGGGTGGGGGCCAAATCTCTTAGTGAACTGATCTGTCTACCTCCCAGATGCTAACACGAATGGGTGGGCACCTAACAAAAGTATAACAATATATTATATAAATAGTCTAATCTCCTCAATTCTCACATTGATCAATAATCATAAAAGTGTACTAAATTTTCTCAAGATGCTTTCCTAAAGGCCCTAGACACTTTAGAATCCTTTTTGGACACTTCACAAGGAAATCAGATACTTTGCAAAAAAGTGGTAAACTTCATGAACAAAAGGGACTCTTTGCAAAAAAGTAGGGAACTTCATGAAAAAAGGGGAAGCTTTGCGAACTTTTTTTTACCAAGGCCCTAAATTAATCTAGATATATATAAAAATCAGAAAACTATTTCATAAGGACAAAGCAAAGGCTAAACATTTGACTTACCTCATGATGATTTTCGTTGCATGCCTCTTGGTCCTGCAACACATCCAGTCTCACAGGCCTATAATCCCATCTACGCGTCATCCTTCACTATTCCTCAATCGCTATCAAGCTACAAAAGGTAGAAGGAAAAATAGTAATAATTTACATCACTTTTTCACTCTTATGTAAGTTGAAATCAGGGTTTCTAATACATTAAGGTTAAAAAACACATTTCAATAAAACCAACATAATGGGTGCTAAAGAGCTCTATATTCGATGTTGTTTGTTGCATTGTAACCATAGTTCCACTCCCAACATCATCAATTATCTATCATCATGTGGCATAGTACTTGGAAATGCCCTATGGTATGACTTATCCTATTTGACATGGCTAGATTGCTACCTTGATTCCACCTTTGAAAATCAAGTAGAGTCAAGGAGGGCATACATCTACCCTCGAATACGATCTCTAGATAGATATTTTCTAAGAGGATTGTTTCTGGACAACTAATGGATTCATGTTACAGGATTCATTTCCTAACATTGTGGTTTTGCAGCTAACCACAGTGGGGGTTTCGTTCTCCCGTGTCATTATTGAACTTATATGTGTATCCTTTCTAGATTCCTTTATCTTACATATGCATGCAAATTCATATGGTCGCTAAAGTGGGGGCTAAATTATAGTGTAGAAAATCATGCACTTTTGAAAAAGAGATGATTTCACACTTAATTTGGACCCATTTTGGCACCCTTGCATTAATTATCCTTCAAAATCATCATTTATAGGCACCTAGGACCCATTATTTTATAATTTTGAGGCCCATTCCACTTAAAAATCATTTAAAATCTCTCAAAATCCCAAAATATTCTAAAACCCACCTCAAAAACTTAAGGTGGGACTCATTCACCACCTTGGGGGAATGAGTCCCCTTAGGTGGGACATATTCATCCAAGGTGGTGAATGAGTCCCTTTTGGGGATTTTTTCAGATTTCAGTTGGAATTCATCAATTTAATTCAAATTTTTTATGGATAACAACCTGTGGGATCTAAATAATGGTCAATTGGGTGTTTATGCCTATAAAATAAATTATCTAAGTCACTTTTATCAATCTTTAAGCACTTTGAGCAAGCACTTTCAAACATCAAGCATCAAGAGTCTTCAAGCAAGTTCTCATAAGAGCATTCAAGTTTCAAGAGCATGTAAGGTTGAAGCTTTGGAGCAGCATTATAGTGTTTTTGTAGGTCTTCAAGCTCACTTTAGATCAAGATCAAGCATTTTCAAGGGTTGATCATGGATGCCTATGGTGAATCATGATGGATTCTAGGTTGGGGAGATGCAACTATCCATCAAGAAAATCCTAAAGAATTGTTTCCTAAGTTATTCCATCCTCCGTTATTACTCTACATTCAACCTAAGGAAGTTGCAAGCATCATTAGGGTTCATTTGGGATGATTGAAGATCATCACAAGTGAATCATTCATCTCTTTATATTTATCCTTGCATCAAATTCTCTCATGATAGAATATGATTCCATCTTGTTTTAGACTTCCTTGTGTTAGACACAATTAAGGCTAGGGTTTCCATGCACATTTCATTATCTTTTTCAAGGTTTAATTACCAAAATAGGGGTTTGACCAATGAAAATCCCCTCATTACCAAATCAAGCCAAATTTTGTTTTTTAGGTGAATTTTACAGGTTCATATCTTAAACCCAAGTTGGAACAAAAGAGCAAGTGCTAAAGAGCAGATTAGAGTTTTCAAGTCCTAAAAAAGATAAACTAGATTGATTTGCCAAGTGTGGTGAATGAGTTCCACTACTGATGTCTGTTAGATCAATTTGAAAATCTTGATACCCTTTTTCTCTAAACAATTTCCCACACAAAAAGCGAAATTTGGGACTGATTCACCCAAGTTAGAAAATGAGTCCCAAGTGGTCAAAAAATTAGCATTTTCAGAATTTTAGAGTTATTTATAGTCCTTTGGTGGTTTCCAGGTGCACATTTTCAGTTTTACAATTTATTATTGTTTTTTATTTACATTTTTGGGTCATTCATTAAAGTATTGCATCAAACTAAGTTTTTCATTTCATCCTTCATTGCATTTTCTTTCCAAGTTCATACTTGGTGGTGAGCCCCTTATTTACATCTTCCAATCCCCTAGAACACACCCTTTGTTAGATTTCAATCACCTTTGCAATTGAATCTCAAGGGTTTTTCTTGAGTGAAATCAAGAAAATTGGTCTCTCTCCTTTTAGGTCCAAAACCCTAGAAGGGAAAATAGAACATGACCATTTTCTTTGTTTTAGTACTCTTACGCCCAAGGTGGCATATGAGTCCCAATGGCTCAAAACTAGGGCACAAATTTCAAGACAAGTCCAATTTAATGTGAAACTTGAAATTAGGTCCCAAGAACTAGGTGGGACTCATATGCTCGAGGTGGTGTATGAGTCCCAAATTACCAGATCTAGAACACATGACCCAAAATACAGAATTATGATTGGTTGTGTGATAATTTTTAAGATTATCCATGGAATGATGCAATTAATAAGGCTTGTGGATGAAAAATAGGACCAATTAAGGAATAAATAATCCTAATTAATTAATAATTCCCTAGATTAGTGTGAAAGTGTTAGGATACACTTTACAACACCCTAAATAAGGCATAATTATATTAATTTTATCATTAACTATTCATTCCCAAACTAAGTGTGAAAAAAGGGCTACTCTTTTTCTACACTAGATATTATTAACTAGATTGGTGAGAATCTTAAAAGAAACTCTTAGAAGTGTGCCACCAAAAAGTGTAGCCTTGACACTTTTCACTCATTTTGACCCTTTCCTATGGATTTTGGACATTTTTCAACCTCTTTTTACCCCTTTTCCAAGCCTTGTGCCAAGCTTTTGTAAGGTGTTTTAAAACATATTCACACTTTCCTAGGCTTTTCATCACTAAATCAACCCTTTCTTATGGCATAATGACCCCTTAATGCACTTATAGGTCCTATCTTAGGTGTATTTTGGATGACAATCCTAATAAACATCTTTAACCACATGATAATCTTTGAAAACCACTCAAAAATTCCAAGCTAGACTAGGTCACCACCTTGGGTGACCTAGTCCCATGTGGCATAAAATTCAAATTTAACTTAAAATTCTTTCAGGATTTTGTCTTTGAAACCCTAAGGTCAGCCTGTATGGTGTTATTTTCCAGAAATTAGGGCACAACTTGTATAAATGAGGTTTTTTCTCGTCATTTACACCCTAATTCTCTTTTATTCTATTCATTCACTCATTCTTCTCAAGCACTCTTCTCTCCTTCTTGTCAAGAAAGTTACGGTTTTAGTACTCTAAGCCGTCAAGACATCTCTCAAGAAGCATTCAAGGGATGAATTCCCCATTGTTGCAACACAAGATCAATAATCATGACAAGGTAAAACTCCATTGTTTCATGCTTCATTACTTTATTTCATCATTTTGGTATGATCTCTCAAAAGAGGTTTGACCAAGGCAAACCCTCATGCCCTAAAAATCAACAAGTTTTCACTATTAGTGTGATTTTAAGGTCTTTTTTATAGATTTAACAAAGAACCAAGGTGGAAAAGTCTTCAAAAAAATTTCACAGCTCTTTAAGGTTGGAGAAACCCTAGTTGAGGCTTGGAGAACACCTACAAACCAAATTCTGCAATTTCGGATCTCGATACTTGGAGGAGTAGAAAGTGCATAATGGGAGCTTCATATTCCACTTTTTGATCTTCAAAAATTTAGAAGAGGACTAAGTTGCCAACAATGGTGACCTAGTCCCACTAAACTGATTTTTTAGAATTTTTTGTAGATTTGAATACCCATTTGGCCGAAATGGGCTTGAGTGGAATTTTCAAAATTTGGGACTAGGTCACCCAGAATGGCGTAAGTGTCCTAGTAGGCCAAAATTTGAGCATCAGTAGCATTTCCAATCTATTTTCCAGTCTACAACTCATTCCCAAGCACACCTCTTTCATTTCTAGCTTTCTATTTTGTTTCATAAGCTTTCTTAGGTCATTTAGTTTAATGTTGGTATATCATAATGTGTTTTCCAGCACTTTGCATTTCTTAGGATTAACATCATAGTTAGACACATTCAATCACACACACATCATAACCCCAAACCCTTTGAATGGACACCAAGAACACTTAGTACAAAGGAGATTCATTCCTCAACCAAGCTCCTAGGTGAAAAACCCTAGGAGCCTACTAGGGAATCATCTTTCCCTAATGCATTATTTTTGGTGGTTCAAGAGGCCAAAAATAAATCCCTTGAATCTAGAGTTATCCATTGCCTCATTCTAGAACTTATTTTAAGTTCTTAATTCCCTGAGCTCATGTATTCCTTTGGCTAATAACAATAATCCTTGGTCCCTCGATCCTAGTTGGCTTAAGCTTAACATTGATGGCTCATCCAAAGGGAACCCAAGTCGCATGGGTGGGGTGGTATAATCTATGACCATAAAGGGAATTTGGTTTTGGCTTATGCAATTAACTTGGGTTTACAAACTTCTAACTTTACAAAATTGGCGATTTCTTATCATGGGATTTGTATTGCCAAGAATTTTGGAGTGTCCAACTTGGAAATTGATGGGGATTCTAGAAATAAAATCATTATGTTGAATTGGAAGGAAAACCCTTTCTAGAACCTATGGGACCCCATCCTCTTGGCTCATAATATCATAATAAACCTAATAATTTATAGTTTTTCTCATATGTTCAAAGCTGGCAATAAAGTGGAAAATTCTTTAGCAAATCTAGGAGCGTTTACAAAAATGATTACTATTTGGGATGATCTTTCAATGATCCTAGAGAATGTGCAATATTTATTATTAAATTATCAAAATATACTTTAATATTGAGTTCAAGCGAAACTACTCATCAACTCAAATTTATGATTAGCACAAATTCCATTTAATGTAATATTTTCATCCCATCTTGCATTTTCATAAGTTACCTTTGTATTTGTTGGTAATTTTACTTGGTGCTTCTATAGAATTCCTACTTTTTCTTTCTTTGAAGTGTATTATATGATGGATTGTGATCTCATCCAGGAAGAGCCTACCTCCTATGAGGTTTGGAAAATGATAAGGATGTCTAGACTATCCATCAATGTGGCAAGTTGGTTAGTTATGTCGAAGGCATGGTGGGGCATGATCCTTATATTTCCATTGAATTTACAATTTCTTGGAAAGATAGTAATGTATTTATTGAGGAGTACTCCTTTATTAATATGGATCTAATTATAGAGGTAACCAGCCTCTCTTTGTAAGGGACATGTCTCCCTAGGAAATTGAAAGGCCATTATCAAAAGGAGATGGAAATATTTTTGAAGAAAGGGAAAAAGACCAATCAACTATATAATGGATTCAACAAAGATGAATTCGTAGCTATCTAGAGTAGAATGGTGGAATTTTTTATGTGTTATGTTACCTTGGAAGGTAGATGTAAGCACTTTCATGCCCACCTCCTTCCCATGATTAACCACTAATGTTACAATGTTAAAGTAAGCTTTACATTTTAGATTATGTCCTCTCTTGAACAATCTATTAAGGCTATTGAAGATGAAGAGAAGAATTTAATCCTCCACCAATGGTTGATTTACTATTTTTTCAATTTTTAGGTGGCCCTTTCCCCTTCCCTAGCCTCTACTAAGAAAATCTCTCTCATGGTTAAAGATTATGATAAACCCTTAGATGACCCCTCTTGTATCCTTGGCCTAAAATTTATGCCATCCTCCTCTCAAATATTTACTAGGAATAAAGGTATATCCTCTACCTCTAAGGTCCCCACCCTAAGTTCTCAAAAAGTGTTTCATTTTTTTACCCCACTCAAATTCCCATTTCTAATAATTTTATCAATTTTGATGATGAAACCTATAACTCCATCCTAGAAGGTCCACCCGTTGTTTCCCCTATTCATGAAGACTTATCTAAAGCCTCCAAATCCCCCTTGTCCACTAACCCTTTTCAACCTTCATATTCCCCTACCCACTTTGTAAATTTGGACAATTCCCCTTAAGAACCCCAATTGCATGATGTTGCTTGTGAAATTTGTGCCCCCCCTAAAACTTAAAATTAATGACTTGATTGAGGTTTTAAATGCTTAGAATTAAATTATAAAATATATTCTTGCCCAAATTATCATGACCAAGGAAAAAATTCAACATTTGGAGGAGAAGGTTCTTTATCACAAGGAGACCTATTTAGGTGAGGTTGATGATGAAGATCATTAGGCCCTATTTTCTTCCCTTTCCAAGTCCTTCGACATGACAGCCAATTAGGAAAATGAATTTGATGAGTGGAGGGAAATGGTTGGTTTTATGGAGTAGAGGAGAAGCTATAGGAGGAGGTGGCTACCATGTGTAGCAATCATGAAAAACCTCAAGTGATTGTAATAGCTAGGAAATGGTTAAAAACACTATGGTCACCATTCAGGTGTTCCAATAGAAGCTCCAGAATAGCCATGGAAATCGGGCTAGTGATGAATTTCATGAAGATGTACACTCAAAGAAGAAGAGTAAGTGAGGTGGTATTTCTACTTCTCCCAATACTTAGAAGGACTAGCTTGCACAAAACAACTCCCTATCCTTTGAATAAAAAGTATAATTTCTGGTAAATGAATGGTGGGCCATTAATGGCCTCAAGCTACTAAGAGACCAATAGCTCATTTATTCCCTAGATAGTTGTCCCCTATGTTTATTTTTTTCCTTCTATGTTGGTCTTTTTGTAGTTGCTTTTATTTTTCTTTCTAGGTGCTTATAATCTCATGAGTTCCCATGTTTGGCCTTATGGTTTTTTGTAAAAGAGTATTGCATACATCTAAAATCGGTCTGGATAATCTAATTAATTAAATACAAGTTATTTAATTAATAAAGCTCTTTTAATTCGACTAATTATAAATTTATCTATATGGTTGACATTTCTTAATTCTGCTAATCTAATTAATTAAATAAAACTTATTTAATTAACAAACCCCATTTGATTCATCTACTTATAAATAAATTCTAAATTTATTCATATAAATTTCATCTTCTAATTCTTCTATCATTAAATAAACAAATTTGAATGGTTTTTTTAATTTAATTATCTTTCCTCTCACTAAAATGAACTCCTAAATATAAGTTTAGTCACATGTCTACAACTTTTCCATTTTCCCACTTCATCATATGTCTCAAAAAATTGAATATTACAAATATTTAAATTGGATATTTATCCTCAACAAATGATGAAAAAAAATTGAGACACTTGGCTCTTCTATTTCATTTCTTCTCCTCTACACTTGGCAGATTGTTTTCATGCAAGGGAACGCTCTCCTTATTTCTCTCTAACTTCTTCATCCTCCTTCCTTCATCTCTCCAGATTGAACCCAAACCATTGGTTTCTACCACATCACAATATTCCTTGGAAAATCTATAAATATAGCCTCTTTCTACAACAAATGCATCCCAAATTTGAGCAAACTTACTCTGCAAAAATCCCATTAGAGCATTTAAGCATTTATGAGAATTTAGCAATTAACAATTAGAAGAATATTAGTTTAGAATCATGGATTTAGCATTAGCTGCATCTTAGATTGCAAATTAGTTTAATTACATCATTTTATATCACTTTCATCAACAATATCACAACATCATTTTCATAGTAGCATATCATACAATTTATCATCATGTAGGAGTACATTTACTACATTTCCAACATCTCGTTCTTTAGGTTGTCATTCTAATAGTCAGTGCATACACAATCTGAGAGCCATTATGATTTAATGAATCCTTGAGGATAGAGAACAATGGAATAGTTTTAGAGAATTTTGTTCATTTCAATTCAGTTAGATTTGTCCTTTATATTCTCTAATATAATACCATTCATTGATTGTGTTTTTTATTACTCATTTACACATTTTACTATAACTCATACAATGCATTTTTGGTGCCCACTGTGGGACTTAGCCCCATTTTTATTAATGGTTTTTGGAAAGTGTGTTTACAGGTTCAGACGTGAAAAGTTTTAGTGTGACCATGAGTTCTTCAGTGCATACGAAACATCTTTTGGCGCATTCGGTCCCTATTATGGTGCATCCAGCCTATGTTTCAGTGCATCTTGTTCATCTTTTGGCACATTCAGTGGTTCTTTTAGGGTATTTGGAATTTATTTTAGCACATTATGTAGTTTATTTAGAGAATTCAATAGTTCTTTTAGCACATCTGTGTGATCTTTTAGCTTATTTAGGTTCTATTCTTGTGCATCTAGTTTATTTTGTAGAAATTTAAAATTTTGAGAACTGATCAATATTTTATGTGTTGCATGTGCTTAATACACCAATCAAAGAAAAATATCTAAAAATAATGGCGGTATCTGCAAGGGATGGAAGTGTTTTATTGTCTTCTTTTGATTAAGTTAGGCACTTAGTTAATTAGAAGGTTAATGAATGCCTTGTCTACTTTGCTTGTAAAGTGATAGGCCTATGCTCTCCCATTCACTAGGTGACCAAAATGTCAGACTCACTCTTTTATGGTTTTTTAACACCTTTAGAAAGCCCATTGTAGTGGGAAAAAGTACTCACCCTACAAGAATGAACTAAGTGGGAACAATTAAAGCCAATTTTTCTGACCCACTATAATCAAAAGTGAATTTTGGGAAACCCAAAATTCAACTATAGTGTGCAAAGATAACCATCCCCAAAGGATTTGTTCTAAAGGTTGGGAGGTCTCTTGAGGGATTTTATCATTTTCCACACCAAACAGAAACCCTTACTATGAACCTTAAGTGTAGAATCCAATCAAGTTACTCTCCGAACATTTTCTATATCATAGTGCAAGGAGAGTGAAGAATTTTCCCCCAAGATACTCACCATATAACTATCAGGGATTACTAGCCAAAAGTGGAGGATTCAACTTTGGTTAAGACTTGAGAAAGGCAAAAACATAGGCTCCCTCTAATGGTCACATGGTTGTGTGAGTTGACATAGTTTTAAGATGTGGGTTGTGATATTTTAAATGACCTTTTGACATTAGAAAATTGTTTGATCTATTTTCTCTTGTGCTATACCTATGGAAATCAAAGGAATAAGACCAAATTCTTGAATGCACACTTAATGTTTTAGTTCCTAGGTTGGAAATAACTATTTTACAACTTTTTGTTGTATTTGAAGTCATAATTCAAGAAATCATCCATTTAAGAACACTTAATTCACAAAATTCACTGACAAGAAAACCAAACAAATAATCATTGGTTAGAAAATTACTCCTTGGAAGCATCCATTTCACTAATTAAAATAAATTTAATAACCAAACATACTATCAAAATATAGAACATTTTCTAGATTAGTGCATGCATTCCCTATTTCAATGCATTTGATCCATTTTCTAGCGCATCAGAGTCATTTTCTAGCATATATAGTCCATGTTCTAGCACATCGAGGCCATTATTTGGTGCATCTATTCTACCTTCTGGCGCATTTACAAATCCTTTTAGTGCATTCACCTACATAGTACCGAGTTGAACCACATTTAGGGGCAATCTAGCACATCACTATCTTTCTTTGGTGCATATAGCCCATTGTCTGGTGCATCTGTGTCATTTTCCAATGCATTGAGTCTGTATTTTAGCATATTCAATCATTGTTCTAACGCATTTGATCCCTGTTTCGACACATATATTCCATTTTCTAGCACATCTAGGCTATCATTTAGCACATCCATTCCATATTTTCATGCATTTGTACCCTATTTTAGCACATCTAGTTAATTCAAAACAAAAGAGAAAAATTCACTGTTTGTCCAAAAATTATAGTCACATTTTAGGATCCCTTTCAAAACAAAACAATTCCATAGTCACAACAATGTCTTAAACCTATTAAAATTGGTCCTTAAAAGTGAAATTCTTCAAACTAAACTAAGATCAAACATCTTAAAGTGTCTAAATCATCAAACACATCTAAGTGTTAGGCCAAGTTTCATCATCAAGATTTATCATCCTCCATCATGTAACAAAGTTGTATAATCAGACTTAACTTAGTCTCATCAATAGAATGTTTCATTCTATTTGACTTAGTTATTATCCTTGACACTCTTCCAAACAAAGATCCAAGTTTAGTGAAAATTATAACGTGCGTGTATGCGCATTTTAATAAGGTCCCAAAAGAAAAAACTTGAGGAAAAGGAAATTGAAATTCAAAACACCATGGTTGAAGGTGAAGAAAATATATTTCATAGATTCCACCAACTTGAAGGTGAGGAAATAACCGAGGAAGACATCCAAACTTCACAACAATATCCTAACTTCCACAAATTCATGGAGAAAGTTTTGGAAAAAGATGGAGAAAAATATTAGTTAATGTTGGCTAAACAAGGTGTTAAATTTCTTGATGACTTTGATGTTACTCAACTGAAAGGAACACCCAAAAGGACTGAAACTGATCCACCAAACACAAATCTAGTGGCTTCTTTGACTAATTAGATGAGAAATATGCAACAACTTCTTGACATGCAAAGAGGAACCACAAAAAGATAATTGATACAAGACATCTTCCCATATCCTTTTGATGAAGTTGTGAACATGATACCCTTTCCTAAGCATTGTGAATTCCCAAAGTATGATAAATATAATGGTAAAAATGATCCTATAGATCATGTGAGGGAATTTCAAACAATGAGCTTAGAGTTTGCACATGAGGAAACTTACTTGATGATATTGTTCCCACAAAGCTTGGGTGGACAATGCATTCAATGGTTTTCACAACTTCCACCAAGAATAAGATCCTTTGAAGAATTGGTTAACAAATTCATCACTCAATACTCTTATAACATCCAACATGAGATAATCATGAATGATCTTTGCAATACAAAATAGAAAAAGGGTGAGTCATTTCTCATACTTTTACAAAGATGGAGGAAATTATTTGCAAGATATGCCCATTCCATACCTGAAAAGGAAAATATGGAAATCTTCATTGACAATCTAAATGATGATATGAGCTATAAAATTTAATTGCAATTCCCACCCACCTTTGATAAAATGATTGAAAATGGAATTAAAATTGAATAAGCCTTGGTCAAGAGAGGAGTTTTAAAAATATACAAGGAAGGATCAAATGACACAAAATATTACAATCATTACAACAACAATGATAAACCAAAATTATGGAAAAGAAACAAAAATGTTGGTAATAATGATGCTGCAGCTGAAACACAAAATTCAAAACTAGTATTTAACAAGTGACAATAGCCACTAGAAAGACCAACCAAAACAACAACTAAAACACCAATCAAAATGCTAATCAAAATAAAAATCCTAACAATGTTGAATCTAAACCGTTCCCATATCAAAAACCATCAAATCAAAGAAGATTCACACATTTGGGATAGACACTCAAATCAATATTAAGAGAGCTACTCGCACATAGACTTATAACATTACCAGAAGCAAGAGATTGGGAACCAAGAGTAAAACCATCCTGGTGGAATGATGCCTACTATTGTGATTTTCATCGAAACAAAGGACACAAAACAAATGAATAAATGCAATTGAAACATTTGGTACAAGATTTGATTGATAACAAGACAATACTTGTGGAAGGACCTCAAATGAACAATGACCATGGAGTATTCAAGAATCCTTTACCAAATTATGAAAAGGGAGAATCGTCTTCTATAAATGGCAAAGGAAAAAATGTGAATTATGTTTATAACACCACTATTCTCCATATTTATGTAGTTGAGGATCAAACCAATGACACTAAAATTAATGATAGACAAAACATTATTGTTGTTGATAATCAAACTCATGACAATGTTACAACTGAAAATCAACTTAATGACATCAATATCAACCTCAAATCAAATCAAGGACATCATACCATTAAATATGATCACAAATATTGTTCTAACTAATAATCAGATTAATGTCATTAAAATTATAGAATGACAAGACCATCAAAAAACATAGTAATATTGAAAGGATCTATATCTAAAACACCTACTACCACTTCAACTCAATACAACATAGTCAATCAGTTGTAGAAATTCCCAACTCAAATATCAATATTGGAACTTTTCAAAATTTATCTAGCTCACAAGGATATTCTGAAACAAGCTCTAGTAGCCACCACAGTACCAAATAATCTAGAAGTTTCTTAGTTATAGGCTATGGTGGGACACTTGACCGCACCTCATTGCCTATCATTTTTTGAACACAATGACATATCACTTACCCATCCACACAATGTTGCCCTCCACATTGAGGTTGTAATTCACAAACACTAGGTCAAACATGTTCTAATAGATGGAGGAGCTGGTTTAAATATTTGTACTTTAAAGCTTGTCTGTGCACTAGGATATTCGAAAATGCCATTGATGCTAGAAGAAATATCACTATAAAAGCCTATGATGATGAAGAGAGATCCTCCCATAGATTGATTGTGTTACCAATTCAAGTGGGGTCGATTGTAAATGATATAATCTATTAGGTGCTAGATAAGGAGTTGACATACAATATACTCTTGGGACATCCTGGATTCACAAAATGCAAGGAGTTCCATCAACGTATCACCAATGCTTGACATTTCCTTTCAATGGATAAGAAATCACCATTTAAACTAATTCCAATAATCCTCAATATTGCAATACACTCAAAACAGTCCAAGATTCTTTTGTGCCACATAACAAAGAAGCTCACACTCCTAGTTTATCAAATAGAGAAAACTAATTTTTTTGTCAAAGTGGGTTGAGAAAAAGGGTTAGTCAAAAGATAAAGGTATCAATGATTCTACTTCATCAGCTTTAACAAAAATCAATTAAATTCTTCATCAAATCAACTTGAGGAAAAGGGTCAGTCAAAAGATAAGGGTATCAATGATTCTATTTCATCAGCTAACGAAAGTAAATTAAATTCTTCATCAAATCAACTTGATGAAAAGGTTCAGTCAAAAGACAAAGGAATGGGTGAATATTCAATTGAACAGTCCTTGTGCCTTTAACAGTTACTACCTTCACCGAGATCCTATGGATAACCATCAACATCAAGATAAGAATCTTCACAACCAATCACACTCTTTGATGGTAGATTTATAAAAGAAAGCACTCAAGTTGATGAATCTAAGGATTTTTTTTTTTAAAATTGTTTGTACAAAGATGAAGAACAATCACAAGCATCAACTTGCAATGTCCAAATAGAACAATATGGTAAAGGGAAAATGAGCTTAGAGAAGATGGCGTATGAAGGAAAAGGTCCTAAAGGAAAAAGAAAAGATTGAATTGTAGAGCCAATCCAACCTCTCACACTCCATGCAAAAGACAATATAGGGCTAGGATATAAAGAAGAAACGAAGGAAAACACAAAAGAGAAGGTTATTGAACGAATCCTACAACTACAAGCTAGTTCTAATACCAATTCAAATGAGTATGAATGGGATTCACTAGGTGGGGAATATTGTCATGATAAAGAAGTTGAGGTGATTAAAAGGTATGAACCCACACGTATGGAGGGACAAAGCTTGAGTTTTAGAACTCTTGAATTTGGATCTCAACATATCGATGGATCAAGTGAGGACGAATAGACATTGAGCGAGATAGATGATTTGGAGGAGAGTAACATCATAGACCTTAACCTTTCTATCAAAAACTTTGATGACATTGCCATCAGATCTCTTACTGCCATTGACCTTGACCAATCCAACAATCACTTACCATTAATACATCCTAAACTCATTGACTAGGAGCAAATCAAGCCTATCGACATCCCTATCTTTGCAAACGATGATGCCATTGTTAAGTTTCTTTGTTCTGACAACCTGGAATCAAGTTTCACCCATGAATTTCATAATGGAGCTTCAAGCTAGGAGGGTACCAAATCTCTCAGTTGCAAAATAAAAAAATTCAAAAATTGATCTAATGGTGAAAACCATTTAATGGCAATATTAGATCAAGAAAAAGTAAAAATAAAGAGTGTATCCAACAGTAAAAACCTCTCTGAGGCACCAAAGAGTGGGATATTTGACACTCTTCCAAAACAAAATCATGAAATATCATCAATGCTAGTTGAACCTACAAAATCCATCAACATTGGTATGACAAAAACGATAAAGACTCTCCATCTAGCAACATCCATGACAGAACAAGAAGAACCTGATATCATCAAATTATTTGAGGAGAGACAAATCAATTTTTCTTGTTCCTACATTGGCATGCCAAGAATATATCCAGATTTGATAATGCATCACTTATCCCTACCACCTAGGGTAAATCCTATCAAGTAGAAACTGAGGAAAAGGCATTCGCACATCACCTTGTTAGTAAAAGAAGAATTGAAGAAATTGTTAGATGTCAAGTTCATCCATCCAATTTATTATTTTGAGTGGCTTTCCAATATTATACCAGTCTCTAAATCAAATGGCAGCATCAGCATATGTACTAATTTTAAAGATCTTAACAAAAAATGTTTGAAAGATGATTTTCATTTGCCCATCATTGATATCATTTTGGATTTGACAATAGGGCATGCCATGCTATCACTCATGGATGGATTTTTAGGTTACAATTAGATAAAAATAGCACCTAAAGGTCAAGATAAGATAAATTTCACTTATCCATGGGGTAGATTTTGCTAGAATGTCATGCCTTTTGGGTTGAAAAACACAAGAGCCACATATCAACGATTGATGAAAACCATTTTCCATGACATGATGCATAAATTTATGGAAGATTATGTGGATGACCTATTGGAAAAGTCTTACACCAGGGAAGGACACCTGGAAATTCTAGATAAAATCTTCACTTGACTCAAAAAAATTTAATGTAAGATTAAATCCAAAGAAGTGTTTGCTTGGCATGACATTAGCAAAACTATTGGGGTACACAATCTCAAAAAAAGGCATCAAAGCAGATTTCACCAAAATCAAAGCTATCATGGAAATTCCACCACCAAAGAATAACAACTAGCTAAGGTCTATACAGGGACATTTCCAATCTATCAGGAGTTTGATTACACAACTAGTAGGTAAAACTCATCCTTTTAATCATTTGCTACATAAAAATTTATCCTTCAATTGGGATGAAAAATGTGAAGTAGCTTTCA
Organism: Sequoiadendron giganteum; assembly: GCA_007115665.2. Classification (NCBI taxonomy): domain Eukaryota; kingdom Viridiplantae; phylum Streptophyta; class Pinopsida; order Cupressales; family Cupressaceae; genus Sequoiadendron; species Sequoiadendron giganteum. Next base: position 521,716,035 of record CM021101.1, read on the forward strand.
ATCAACTGAAATAGTATTTCAAGTCTCCACCCATACTGGTGTCACCTACAAAATTAAAATAGTTAGTACTTTACATAGAAACAAATGAAGTATCTTTGGGTGCTCTATTAGCACAAGAAGATTTTGCAAGAAAATAAAGGGCTATTTTATTATATCAATAAAACATTGAACGACTATGAAATGAACTACACCTTAATCAAAAAATCTTGTTTGGTGGTAGTATTTGCTACTCAATAGCTAATGCATTACATGTTAAATAGCTAATATTGATCCATTAAATTATTTACTCAGCAAAGTTGCCCTAACAGGAAGACTAGCCAAGTGGGTAATGATCTTGAATGAATTTGATATCCGGTATGTAGATTGAAGAGCCATCAAGGGTCAGGTGATAGTCGATTAGTTAGCTGAAGCACCAATACAAGGTGATCATCCAATGCATATTGAGTTTCTTGATGTAGATATCTTTACCATATCATCACAACAATGGATGTTATATTTTGATGGGTCTTACATGCAACATAGGTCAGGTGTTGGAATCATGTTTGTCACACCTCAAGGACATACCATCCTAAAATATTGCATGCTCATGTTTCCTTGCACAAATAAGATAGATGAGTTTGAGGCACTTAACATTGGAATCAAGGTGGTAGTCGAATAGAAGATCATAGAGTTGCAAGTCTATGGAGATACACAACTAGTCATTAACCAGATGAAAAATGATTATCAGACAAAGGATGATAAATTCATGTTGTATTGTTGGATTTTGTGGTTGTGTTGCTGATATATTGTTTTCATTGATGTCAACACTATTATCATTTTAATCCGCTTAAGGCTATATATGTCGAGGAGATTGATAAAATTGTAAAAATTATAGTACAGGCACCTAGTGGAGCTGAGAAGGTCAGAATGTTGGAAAGCTCTGTGCATTGAAGATCTAAAGGTCCAATTCAAAGGGTTTTGTGTTGAACCTTTCTAGTATTTTTTCTAAAAGTTTCAATGGCGTGTATGAAGTTTTGTGGAAGTTGTGATGATTTGTATACCTATAGTTATTCAGTCTCTATAGATGGTGTTCTTGGTCAAAGAAGATGAAAGTATGGTAATCTCATGTGTTTCTCATGTGCCTATGAAATTCATGGATGAGTCTAGATTTTTCTCTAGCCTTGGTGTACGTCTGCAATGATTGGAGTGTTTGTGATTGGAGATTTTTCTGATATGTGCCCGAGTGTTCACGTTCTTGGCTGAATTGTGGTGTTAGCATGTTGCAGATCCATAACGATTAATATTTTATTGTTTGGCATGTTTGAAGATGTTTCTTTGGGTCCTCACTATGTTATGACTGATTTGTGTTAGTACGCATTGAAATTTATTCATGTATCAAGGCCGACAGTTGTAATTGATTCCTTATTTGTGGCCGACTGATTAGTGGATGCAAATTCGTGTAGCAGATATATATACAAGATTGTTTTCCTCATTTAAAGTGTGCTCAAGTGTACAAGTGCGAATAAAGGTCAGATCATTCAAAGTAGAGCGTGGAAGAGTTGAAGAGGTTCTAGTGTGCCTAATTGGAACTATAACCAGGCTTTTGCAGAAGCTATTTTCTCAGTTCAAATTCATTAGATGGATTTAATCTGATTACTGTATATAAGGAAGTGAGAATTCTCTTTGAGCAGTGTGCTCTAGGTAGTGTGCCTAAATGCAAGTGAATTCTCTTTTTATTCTTCATTATACTTCTAATAGGGTATAATCTTGTGGACTAACATCCACAGTGGTTTTTCCCCTCACAGGATTTCCATGTATAAAATCTTTGTGTTCATGTGTCTTTGATGTGTTGTTCTTATGCTTGCATTATAAATTATTAGATTTGTGATATAAGGATTGGTTAATGTTGTATAAGTTTGATTTTGGTAACAACTGATTCACCCCCGCCCCCTCTTAGTTGTCTATATTTTTTTTTCCAACAATTGGTATCAAGGCTAGTTCCTTTGAAATAAGCCTAATAGTTTGAGGTGATATGAGATGACATCATTTAAAAAGGATAGTCCAAGATTCGATGGTACAAACTACTCTCTATGGAAAGCTAGGATGGAATGTCATTTGAGGTGCATTGGAGAACCTTTCTGGTAGATGACACAAATTGCATATAATATTCCTCAGAATGGCCCCTCCCCTGAAGATGAGATCAAGCAAGCAAAAATTAATACCAGGTCAGTAGAAACACTGGTGAGTGCTTTGACAGATTCGTAAATGACAAATGTGATGGGTTTGAAGACTGCATATCAGATTTTGAAAAAGATGGAAATGTTGTATGAAGGAGATGCACTAGTGAAAAGTGCTAAGCTACAAAGTCTAAAAGGAAAATGGGAGAGCTTGAAGATGAGTGAAGATGAGAACATCAATTCCTTCTCACATAAGATAAATGAATTGGTGATGGAAATTAGATGTGTCGGTGGAACTATGAATGATGATGAAATTGTGGCTAAGATACTTAATTATGTGCCCCCTTCCTACCAGACAAAAGTTCATGCTATTGATGAACTCAGAATAGTGACGAATATTAACAAAGACATGTTTATTGGGAAAATTTCTGTATTTGAACTAAGTGAATTTGGTGAGTCTGCTCCTAAGACTGAATCTTCTTTCAAGGCAGATGTATCTGGGAAAAAGAGATATGATTCGGGAGAGATTTCCTAGAGAAAATTCAAATATGAAGATGAGATGAAGCAGGTTGAAGATCAAGAAAGGGAATTGGAAGAACTAGAAGCATTGATTGTGAAAATACAATCAAGAGGTCATGGTAAGTACAAAGGAAAGTTACCTATTAAATTATTTTCTTGCAGTAAAATAGGTCATTTTGCTTCTAGATTTCCTAAAAGAGTTTCAAAATATAAGCTTGAGAATACTAGATTTCAAATAAAATGCTACTATGTTGAAGAAGGTATAACTGATGAAGAATATGATAAATAAACTAGAAAGGAAGATGAATGGGTATTTATTGCTATCAAAGAAAATGGTCAGGTGTCCACTAAATCTTCTAGTAATGTAAATGTTGAGAAAGCTCTTGTAGCCAAATTTGAAGATAAAGATGAGTGAGTAATTGATAGCAGATGCTCACATCATATGACTGGTGACAAAGGAAGATTTGTAAGCTTGGAAAACTATGATGGTGGTGTAGTGAGGTTCAGTGACAACACTTTTGGTGTGATTCGTGGCAAAGGCACTATTTATTCTAGTGGTAAGCACAATATTGATGATGTTCTTTATGTAGAAGGCCTAAAGCATAACTTGTTGAGTGTTGGACAAATGGTAGACAAAGGCTACAATCTATAGCTCAAGAATGGTAAGTGTAGAATAACAAGAAGTTCAGGAAATATAATTGCTTTAGGAACAAAGACAAAAGGTAATATCTTTCATTTAAGTACTGCTAGTCAAAGTTGTTTGATTGCTCAAATTGATGTAAGCTGGTTATGGTATAGGAGGTTATGTCATGTGAACTTTGATAAAATTGTTAAGATAAGTTCTACTCAAGCAGTCAGAGATTTACCTAAGTTAGTGAAGCCTACTAACACTATGTGCAAGGAATGTCATATGGGAAAGAAAACAAGAAATTCCTTCCGAAGCAAATAGTACAGCTCTAATGGAGTATGGGATTTGATACATACTGATCTACGTTACTTTATGAACATTAGAAAAGTTCAAAAGGTTTAGAGCTATGGAAAAGAATGAGACAAGTCAAAAGATCAAATGTCTAAGGTTAAACAGAGGTAGTGAATTTACTTCGCGGGAATTCAATTCCTTTTGTGAAGAGCATGGTATTCAAAGACAACTATATGCTCCCTAGACCCCTCAACAAAATGGAATTGTTGAAAGAAAGAACAAAACTATTCTAGACACTACTAGAACCATGATGCTAGAGGCAAATGTTCCTCATTTCTATTGGAGAGAAGTTGTAATTACTAATGTGTATACTATTAGTAGGGTGAATGCCAATAGTAATTTTGGTAACACACCTTTTGAGCTATGGTTCAGTCATAAGCCTATTGTCAAATACTTCAAAAAAATTGGAATAAAATGCTACATCAAGAGAGATAATGATATAGGTAAGTTTGATGCTAGAAGTGATGAAGGAATATTACTAGGATACTCTACTAAATGCAAAGCTTACTGGTGCTTTAATAAAAGGTTGAAGAAAATGGTTGAAAGTGAAAATTTTAAGGGTGATGAAGATATTGGTAAATCATACAAAGTCAGTGATTATGACTCGGATGATCAACATGATGATGATGTCAATAATTCTCAGGCACAAAATCAACTTCAGATTGTTCTGGTGAATCAAGAAAATCAAGAAGCAGAAACAAGCGAAAGTGCAAAAGAAAGATCACAAGAACAAGAGGTAAGAGAAAACTTCAAAACTCCTAAGTATGTGAGAAGAAATCATTATGATATTTAGGGGTATGTGCAGGATCATGATGGGCCAAAAAGTGGCAATATTTATGTGATATGATGGCCCATGTGGCTGATGACTTTTTTACCCAAAATTGATGAAATGAAAAGGGTTTTTCAAGGAGATTCTCAGCTTTCCACCAATATAAATTATGCTTTACTTTGAATTTAATAAATAATTATTATTCATTTTCTATTTGAATTATGACTAAAGTCCTAATTGATAGGCTGATTGAAAAAAATATATAGCTTTCAAATGGTATCACATTTTTTGGATCTAAAACATGTGTCACATTCTATGCTTCCCATATTATAGGATTAAAAAAAAGAGAATTGAATTTCATGAAGTTTTGACCAAGTAAAGGTGGTCAGACATATGAGTTTTTATATTTTTTAAAAGTTGTAATAAAAAAATTCATAATTAATTATTTACTTGGGAAAAAATTACAAAAAGATATGCATCACATCGGGACATGAGTCCTCTACTTATATCTAAAATATTCTAAAAAAATATTATCATTTTATTGTGGTTAG